>CAUYQG010225797.1:0-12395 GCA_963574415.1 Tarsius wallacei | reverse complement strand
GTTTGTTTTTGTACTCTCTATTTCATTGATCTATATGTTTGTCCTTTTATAAATACCAGACTATCTTGATTACTGTAGCTTTATTATTATTATTTGAGTCAGAGTCTAACTCTGTCACCCAGGCTGGAGTGCAGTGGCATGCTCATGGCCACCGCAGCTTCTACCTGCTGGGCTCGGGCGATCTTTCTGCCTCAGCCTTCCAAGTAGCGTGCGCCACCACACCCAGCTAATTTTTTGATTTATTGTAGAGATGAGGTCTTGCCAAGTTGCTCAGGCTGATCTCAAACCCCTGAGCTCAGGCAATCCTCTTGCCTCTGCCTCCCAAAATGCTGGGATTACAGGTATGAGCCACAGTGCCTGGCTATTATTATTATTATTATTATTTAGTTAGTTTTTGTATTTTATTTGAAAGATGTGGGGTACAATTCAGGATTAGGTATAAAAGTGAGCATCATACAGGTAAAGTTTGGTCCTCTCTTTGGTTCCCACTTTGCGTGGTTTGAGATCATGTACTTTTATTGATGTTGTATCCCCCGCCCCCACCCCTGAAGTATCCCGCTACTGCCAATCCCCTTCTTATAGTATTATGATAAATGTTTATAGTCTGCTTATGAGTGAGAACATATGACTTTGTTTCTGTGATAGAAAACTGAGTATTATAGACTCTAAATCCATCCAAGTTGCTGTGAAGTCCATATGTTTGTCCTTTATGGCTGTTTAATATTCCATCGTGTATGTGTACCACATTTTTTTAATCCAGTGCAGTTTCGATGAGCATCACAGTTTGTTCCATGTTTTTGCTTTTGTGAGTAGTACTGCGATAAGCATGCATGTACAGATATCTTTTTTTGTAAAATGATTTGAGCTCTTCTGGGTATATTCCCAATAGGGGGGTTGCTGGATCATATGGAAGGTCAGTTTCTAGTTCTTTTAGAAATCGCCACACTGTTTTCCGCAGAAGTTGAACTAGTTTTCATTCCCACCAGCAGTGTAGAAGCGTTCCCTTTTCTCCAAATCCTTGCCAGCGTCTGTTATTGTTTGTTTTATTAATGATGGCCATTCTTACTGGGGTTAGGTGGTATCTCAGTGTGGTTTTGATTTGCATTTCTCTGATGACTAGTGAGGCTGAGCACTTTTTCATTTGTCTGTTGGCTGTCCGGATATCTTCTGAGACGTGTCTATTCATGTCTTTTCCTACTTTTTATAGGGGCAATTTGTTTTTTTCCTTTTGGCATGTTTGAATTCCTTGTAGATCCTGGAGGTTAGGCCTTTGTCAGATATACAATTGGCAAATGTTCTTTTCCATTCTGTGGGCTGTCTCCTTGGTCTCTTGATGATTTCTTTTGCTTTGCAGAAGCTTTTCAGTTTAATGAGGTCCCACTGTCTTATCTCTTATGGTATGTATGGGCTTTTGGAGTTTTGATCAAGAATTGGTTGCCTGTTCTGATTTCCATAAGGGTGTCTCCTGTGTTTTCTAAGATACTTATACTTTGAGGTTTTATGTTTAGGTCTTTGATCCAGTCAGAGTTTATTTTTGTGTATGGAGATAGGTAGGGGTCACGTTTCATTCTTCTACATGTGGTCAGCCAGTTTTCCCAGCACCATTTACTGAATAGGTTCTTCTCCTCCCAGTGGTTGTTGGTAGAGGGTTTGTTGAAGATGAGTTGGCTGAGAAATTGAGGTTTTGCTACTGTAGCTTTATATTAAGTTTTCAAATCAAGTAATTCCACTTAAACTTTGTTTTTCTTATTCAACATTGTCATGTATTTGAATTTATTTAGCTTTCTATATGTAGTTCAGTATCAGTTTGTTAATTTCAACATCCAGTCCTGCTGGGATTTTGATTAGGATTGCATTCACTCTAGAACAATTTGTAGGGTTTAAAAATCTTGATGATACGGAATTTTCCAATCCATGAACTTGTCATATCTATCCATTTATTTAGCTCTTCTTCAGTTACTTTTTTTTTTTTTGAGTCGAAGTCTCACTCTGTGGCCCAGGCTAGAGTGCAGTGGCACGCTCATGGCCACAGCAGCCTTAACCTGCTGGGCTCAGGAGGTCCTTCCACTTCAGCCTTCCAAATATCTGGAACCACAGGCATGCATAACCATACCTGGCTAATTTTTTGATTTATTGTGAAGATGAGGTCTCGCCAAGTTGCCCAGGCTGGCCTCAAACCCATGGGCTCAGGCAATCCTCTCACCTCTGCCTCCCAAATTGCTGGAATTACAGGTGTGAGCCACTGCACCTGTCTTCTTCAGTTACTTTCATCAGCATGTTGTAATGTCAGCATGTAGATCTACTTACTTATTAGAGTTATATTTAAGTATTTTTTGGTTTTTGCTAATTTTGTAAATGATACTGTTTTTTGAAATTGCAGTCTTCGGCCGGGCTCGGTGGCTCAGCCTGTAATCCCACGCTTTGGGAGGCCGAGGTGAGTGAATTGCCTGAGCCCGCGGGTTTGAGACCCGCCTGGGCAACTTGGCGAAACCTCATCTCTACAGTAAATCAAAAAAATTAGCGTGGTAGCGCGCGCCTGTAGTTCCAGCTACTTGGAAGGCTGAGGCGGAAAGGATCGCCGGAGCCCAGCAGGTCGAGGCTGCAGTGGCCGGGGGCGGCCACTGCACTCCAGTCTGGGCGACTGAGTGAGACTCCAACTCAAAAAAAAAAAAAAAAAAAATTTGCAGTCTTCAATTCTTGAGTGCTAGTATATAGAAACACAATGGTTTTTTTATAGTGACTTTTTATATAATAACTTTACTAAATTCACTAGATCTAGTTTTTGCTTTAGAGTATCAATTATTTTTTAGAATGATTAAATAAATTTTAAAAGTTTTTAATATTTACTACAATTTCAGCTATTTCCTGCATTATCTATTTTTTCATGTAGATCTAAGTTTTTGTCTGCTGTCATGTACTTTTTGCCTGAAGATTTTCCTTTAACATTTCTTGTCATATAGATCTGTTGTAATGAATTCTGTCAGATTTTGTTTGCTTGAAAAAGTCTTTATTGCTCCTTTATTTTTGAATTTATTTTTACTAGGTATAGAATTCTGAGTTGACAGGATTTTTTTTGTAGTACAGTAATCTGTGATTTAACTTTCTGTGGTTTCAGTTACCCGCAGTCAGCCGTGGGCTAAAAATAGGTATGTACAATAAAATAAGATATTTTGAGAGAGACCATATTCACATAACTTTATTATAGTATATTGTTATGATTGTTCTAATTTATTATTAGTTATAGTTTTTAACAACTTCCTGTACCTAATTTATAGATTAAACTTTATCATAGGGACATACAGGAAAAAACATATTATATATAGGGTTCAGTACTATCTGTGATTTCAGAAATCTGTTGGGGTGTTGGAACGTATCCCCCATTGATAAGGGGGGCACTACTGTATTGTGTCCTGACTCACATACTTTTTGGCAGGAAATCTTATGCATTTAATTTTTCCTTTTATTTTCTCATTGACTAAGATTTTTCTCTTTTTTTATTTTAACAGTTTGAGTAGGATATGTCTTGATTTTTTTGGGAATTTTCTTTTTGGGGATTTTCTGAGACTCTTAGATGTGTGGTTTTGATGCCTTCATTGTTTTTACCACATTCTTGGCCATTTTCTCTCCAAATATTTCTTCTGCCTATGCTCTCTTCTTCTAGAATTCCTACGACTATATATTAGACAATTAGATATTTTATCATATCTTTGTCTCCCCTCCCTCATTTTTTCCTGTGTGTATTTCAATTTGGTTAATTTCTGTTGAGCTGTTTCAAGGTTACTGACTCTTCTAGGTGTCAGGTCTATTGATAAGCTCATCAGAGTCATCTCAATCCTTTTTACCATGTTTTTTAATGCATTTTGGTTTTTTATTATTTGCATTTGACTCTGCCTTAAGGGTTTCATCTCTCTGTTGAAGAATAAGTAAACACACCTTATTTATTTATACATATTGTCTGCTCTGTCAACTAGTGTCTTTAGTACATTAATCACGATTATTTTAAACACTCTGATGAGTCCAACCTCTGGACTCATGTATTTTGTTCTGCTCTATGCTCTGCTCTTGACATTGGTATTTTGCCCCTTTGCTTTCTGTGTGCATCTCATAATTTTTAGTTGAAAACTGGATAGTGTTTAAGACTAGGTTAAATAGTGCTTATTCCTAGAAATGACATGCCTCTTTTTCTGCTAAGTAATCAGTCTAGTAAGGAGTTAGGTTTGGATATTATGATTGCTGTAGTTACTTTTAGTTCATATTTACTTCAGGTTTCTCTATCATGTGGTTGATGGAGGGTTTACCTCAGTTTTTCTGCTCAGTCCTGCATTTTAGTTCTTCACTATTTTCCTTGTTTCATAGAAGATTTTTATTCATGTTCTTGCCCTTTCCCTAGTAGTAGATAGACTGCTATTGCTTCTTTTTTTTTTTTGAATTGGAATCTCGCTTCATCGCCCAGGCTGGAGTGCAGTGGCACGCTCACCACCACCCCAGTGTCAACCTACTGGGCTCAGGCAATCCTTCCACCTCAGCCTTCTAAGTAGCTGGAACTACTTGGAAGGCTGCCCAGGTAATTTTTGATTTATTGTAGATATGAGGTCTTGCCAAATTGCCCAGGCGGGGCTCCAACCTGTGGTCTCAAGCAGTCCACTTTCCTCGGCCTCCCAAGGTGCTGGGATTATAGGCTGAGCCACTGAGCCCAGCCTGTTGCTTCTTTTTAAAAATTACTGATTTTTTAGAGTCAGAGTCTCACTCTGTCACTCAGGCTGGAGTGCAGTGGTACAATTATAATTCACTGTCACCTTGAATTCCTGGCCTCAAGCAATTCTCCAGTGTAGATAGGACTACAGCTGCACACCACCATACCCAGATATATATAATTTTTTAAAAAATTATTCTTTGTAGAAACAGGGATCTTGTTATGTTGCCCTGGCTAATCTCAAGTTCGTGGCTTCAAGTGATCCTCCCACCTTGGCCTCCCAAACCATTGGGATTATAGACGTGAGTCACCCACCACCACTCCTGGCCGCTGTTACCTCTTATTTCATGCTTCCTAGCTTGTTTGTGGGAAATCGGGGCATTCTCTACTGTTCTGTTCCAGCTTCAGTCTTGGGAGTTTCTTTGTTCCTGAGTCTTGGGGTGAGGCTTTATAAAGATCATGCCCCTACTCAACTGGAGACCTTTACTTATCTGGGTCCACGATGTTTTTCTGCTCTACTCTTTGAGTTAGAAGACTTAAAAAAATGTCTTTTTCCTTTCCTCAGCCTCAGTGTTTTACCTATACTGTAGGGGTAACAGGGGTAACAGTGTTTGATGTCTTTCCCTCAGTAGCTTCAAACTTTTGTCTCTTACAGGTGGAGGGTACTTGTATTCTTGGTGCCTTTCTTGCTCAGGCAGCTGCCTCCTTCCTCCAGACCTGTACCACCAGAAGATACTTTTTCCAATCTCTTGCCCAGCCTTCAGTGTTATGAATGAATGGAGATTACAAATGAATGGAGATTTGTGGAGAAAGGGCTTGAAAGTGGATACAAATCCTCCTTGTGTCTGTGGCTTCTGGGGTTCTGTATTTTCATGCTAGCCCACAGTCAGCTATAAGCAATTCTGTTAAATATAGCTGAATTCTTTTTACCCACCTGTATCATGGCTTCATTTTCCTCCTGTCCTCTGCATATGTGACTTACTGCTTGTATCCCATGTCTTTCCTTAGAATTCAGGCTAGTTAGTTATTTTCCAACCTTAGCTTTCGGATGTATTTAAGAACAGTTATAGTTTTGTAGATTATTTGACTTTTTCTTGTTAGTGTGGGAATGATTTTTTTTCAGTTTCTGCATCCTAGACAGAAACTGAAATTCTTCTGTGATAAAAGTACTCCTATTAATTTTTAACTATTTCATTTAGGAAACATTTCGAAGTTACAGTAAAGTTACTAGTACAGTTACACATCACATAACATTTTGGTCAGTGACAAACTGCATATATGATGGCGGTACCATAGATTATAATGGAGCTGAAAGATTCCTGTCACCTAGTGACATCGTAGCCATCAGTACAACAAATGCAATGCATTATCTGTTCTTTGTTTAGATATATTTAGGTACACAAATACTTACCATTGTGTTACAGTTGCTTACAGTATTCAGTACAGTAACATGCTATACAGGTTTGTGGCCTAGGAGCAATAGGCTGTACAAGACATCCTTATATACATAGGGTATGCCATCTAAGTTTGTGTAAGTACACACTAATGTTTGCACAGTGATGAAATTACCTAATGACACATTTCTCAGAACATATTCCTGACATTAAGTGATGCATGACTATATAGTCAGTGAACTCCTGTGCAACCTTTACCCAATTTACCAGTTATTATCATTTTGCCCAATATGCTTTGTCACTGTCTTCCTACATATTTACATGTTATTGTTATTGTTAATATTGTTGAACCATGTTAGAATAGGGTACCCCAATCTTATGACTGTTTACCTCTGAATACTTCAATCTCATTTTTTGAAAACTTAATAATATATGAAGATCTTTACATGTCAGCAATTATTTACTGATATTAAAGTATGCATCAGTAATTTCATTAAAATCTCTTTTTATCTGTAGGTATCATTAATGGGATTGGAAATTTTAAGTGCCTTTGTGGACAGATTATCAACACAATTTAAATCCTATGTAGCAATGGGTAAGTTAACGTTTTTATTTAAAAATTTAAATAAATAAGCTTTGACATAGTGACTTTTTTTTCTTAGTTTGTTTAACAAAATTAGTTCTCTGTAAATTAAAAAATGTGATTTTGTACAACAGAGATCTGCTACTTAGCACTTTAGCTTACTCAAACAAAAGATTTTACACCTATTTAAATCAATAATTATATCCCCTTTGAAGTAAAAACAAAAACAGAAGCAAAACAAAACAAAACTTGCTAAGTATACTGCCAATAGATTTTTATTCACATTTTCAAACTTTGCTGGATCTTTAATTTTTTTTAGTCCTAAAACTTATAACTTACAGTGTCATTTTTTTCAGACTATTTGTGGAGAAGGATCAGTTCTTTCATTGCCTGCCTGTTTCAGATCAATATTTTATAGGATACAATAAAAATAAATTGTAAGAAAATAAAATGAAAAAAATATAAGACCCACTTTTTACTTGTTAGATTTAACAAACAAAATTACTTAAGTCATACTGCTTCAAAAATACTTTGTGTGTACTGTCAGTTTACTTACTACAGACAATCTGCTGCACTAACTTACAGTGTGTTTGCATTACAGTACAAATATCATGCTCTTTTTTGTATAGTAGTTAAGACTACAAATTGGCTCTGACTTAATTTCTAAACCTGAATGTCCTTCATGTGTCTACGGAGGAATGCTTTAGGAGTGGATTTGACTCTGTTATATAGTAGCATATAGAAGGGTAACCTCAGATATTAGTGATTTTCTTTTGTGGATTTAGTTAATGTCTCCAAATGTTAATGTATCATCACACTTATTTTCTAATATCTTCGTTTAACTCTTCTTCTTTGGTATACCGCCAAAGTCTGTCTTTTTTTCTTCTTCTTATTTATTGTCCTCTCAGCAGAAGCATCTAGTGGGGTTTGCTGTTTTTATTATTCAGTCTTAATCAGTACCTAGTTCCAATTCATCCTTTGTGTTAATGTATTTTGAAAAGAAGGTCTTTTTACTGCTGGTCTTTGGCATGATAATAGATGTTGAAAGCTGCTCTGTCAATGTGTTTTACTTGCCTATAATGTGTATTACCTTAAAATATTTTGAATCTGTATTTAAAATTGAGAAGTTTTACATATTAGTTCATATTTCTGTCATGTCTCAAGAAATTGGCTGATGAGGCAACCCTGATCTGAAACTGTTTTGTAGTTTTCCTTTTGTCTGGGTGATGAGCTTTCCAATTCATAAATCCCTCCCATGTCCTCTTGTATCTTCGTAACTGAGAAAGTTGGGTATAATATGGTAAGGCTGGAGTACTGCACTTCTGAAACGGGCTCAGTTTCACCATTTTCTTTATCTTCTTGGCTGTGTTTGTGACCTCTGCCCTGTAGTAGTAGCTGTTCAATATTATTAAATGTTGCAGAGAACATTTTAGACTTGAGAGTAATTCTAGGTATTATGTCTCTCACTTAATTTTCAGACACATGGAGAGCCAGATGGGTTTAATGTACTGACTGCTCATATTGAGGCAATAGAAGTCCTGGTCTGACATCCAACACTCCTGCTTTCAGAAACTTATTTCTGTTACACTGCCCTTGGTGTTCCAGTTCTCATCCTATTTGTTCCTTCACCATCTCAGTAGACTTTTTCTTTGTAATCTTCAATGAGTGTTCACTTCTAGCTAATCAAAAACTTGCTCACACTTTTTAGGTCCTAATCAGAAACTTGTTCACTCTGTTTAGGTCTAACTTAACTTATTTATACCTCTGCTATGCTCTTACTTGTTTTTGAAACATTCTTCTCTTCTCCACAGTCCTTTCTTTCTCTTTTAAAAGTGTACTTAATTTTAACATCTGGGAACTTTTCCGATTAACCTTACCCTCCACTGGACTTCTCTTTTTCTTTTGAGTTGGGGTCACACTCTGCTGCACTGGCTGGAGTGCAGTGGCATGATCATGGCTTACCACAGCCTTGACCTCCTGGTCTTGGGTGATCCTTCTGCCTCAGCCTCCTGAGTAGCTGGGACTACAGGCATGTACCACCATGCCTGGCCAATTTTTTTATTTTTTGTAGAGATGAGTTCTTGGTATATTGCCTAGGTGAGTCTTGAACTTCTGGGCTCAAGCAATCCTCTCGTCTTGGCCTCCCAAAGGGCTAGTATTACAGACGTGAGCCACTGCATCTGGCCTACTTCATAATTCTTATACTCTTAAATACTTAATAAGTTAAATTGTTTTGTTAGTGTTTTTCATTTGTGTTTGCCCAACTAAATTGCACATGTTTACATACTCTTGTATGCTTAGTTTTTTCTTTTAATCAATTCTTTCTGGTTATGCCTGCATAGTTACTGTTAATAAAAAAAATACTATTTTTGCTTTGAACCATAGTGCTCATTATTGTCCTTACTGAAACGTAAACTTATTACTTAAAAGTCAGTGTGGTAAAACAGAAAAATTTTATTGCACGTTGCTATTATTTATTGAATGCCTACTTTTTACCCATCTTTACCCACTTACTTTTTATTCTTAACTACTTTACGTACGTGAAAAATTGTGCTCACACCATTTTTATCTGTATAACAGCTCTGCAAGATAAGCAGTGTATCTTAAAGAGGTGTAGAACTGGACTAAGAGTCCCAGGGTTAGCTTTCTTGTTTTACCTGTCACAGACCTTACCCAAACCATTTTAGGAGCCTTTTTGTAAAAGGAAGGAAGTGAATTTATAACATCTTTTTTTTTTTTTGAGTTGGAGTCTCACTCTGCCACCCAGACTGGAGTGTAGTGGCAGCTCCCGGCCACCGTAGCCTCGACCTGCTGGGCTCCAGCGATCCTTCCGCCTCAGTCTTCCAAGTAGCTGAAACTACAGGCGTGCACTACCTCACCGGGCTAATTTTTTTTGATTTATTGTAGAGATGAGGTCTCGCCAAGTTGCCCAGGCAGGTCTCAAACCCACGGGCTCAGGCAATCCACTCACCTCAGCCTCCCAAAGTGCGGGATTACAGGCTGAGCCACCGAGCCCGGCAATTTATAACATCTTTAAGGCTTTTTGGTAATCTAGCTTTAGATCTTTGTAACTTGATTTGAGATAATTTTTCCTTCTGGTGTGCTTAAGTTATTAGTTAACATTATAGGTATTTTATATGTCCTTTATGTCAAAAGTGAGAAATATTTATTAAATTTTTTTATTCTTATTTTTGAGTTGAAGTCTCACTCTGTTGCGCAGGCTAGAGTGCAGTGGCAAGATCACATCTACCTCAGCCTCAGCCTGCTGGACTCATGCAATCCTTCTGCCTCAGCCTTCCAAGTAACTGGGACTACAGGTTCACACTACCATGCCTGACTAATTTTTATTTTATCTTATTTATTGTAGAGATGAGGTCTTGCCATATTGCCCAGGCTGATCTTGAACTCTTGGGTTCAGGCAGTCCTCTTGCCTTGGCCTCCCAGAGTGCTGAAATTATAAGCATGAGCCACCGCTCTCAGCCTGAAAGTGAGAAATAGTAAGCAAAATTAAGTTTCATTTTCGGTTTGAAATACAGTTCCAAAAAGAGTATAGGCTCTGTTAATGTAATTCATAAATATTTACTCCATATGTTTGCATACTAATATAAAAATTTAAATTTCTTGTGGCCACATATATTGTAGAAACATAAAAATTTCAAACAAAAAATTTTCAATTTACATTTGATACTGATAGATTTAACCCAAATTATAGTTATCTATTTTGCATCCTATAAAATGATTTGCATCTTGTACAGTTCTAAGAGAATTTTAAGAACCATGTTTCAACCTTCTTTCATGTTTCACTGTCCAAATTCCAACTGGTGTTAAATTGATTCATTTATTTAACAAAATTTTATTGAGAGCCTACCGAGTGGAAAGCTCTATTCTGGATGCCCAATCAATATTTGTTGAATGTTCATCATGTTTAATGATAGTTCAGTGATCATTATATAAGGATCTTCGGAAAAGACTGCTGACACTTCTGAATGTTTATTATGGACTTGGCACAGGTGCTTTTCCTGTTTTACTTCATCCTCTTATTAGTCATGTGAGGTATAGGCTTGGCGTCTTTCCATATTTTACAGGCAAGGAAACTTTGAAGTTCAGAGAAGTTTTCTGTTCTTGTATAATTGATAACTGGTAGAGTTAGGAATAAAATCTCGTTCTGTATGACTCCAAGGCAGTATGTGTGTAAAAAGGCTTCTGGCTGGGTGTGGTGGCTCATGCGTATATTCCCAGCACTCTGAGCGGGCTGGAGGATGGCTTGAGGCCAGGAGTTTAAGACTAGCCTGGGCAACATAGCGAGACTCCATCTTTACAAAAATAGAAAATGAATTGGGCATGGTGGTGCATGCTTGCAGTCCCAGCTATTCTGGAGGCTGAGGCAGGAGGATCACTTGAGTCTAGGAAATCAAGGTTGCAGTGAGCTAGAATCATACCACTGGACTCCAGCCTGGGTGACAGAGTTATTTTCGATTATTTTTTTTGAGGCAGGGTCTCAAAAAAAGGGATGGAGGGGATTCCAATCCCAAAATATTTATGAATTTCTTGCTTAAATTAATAGCTATAATACAAATTTTATACAATGTATTTTTTCTTTTGTTTGTCTTTTATAAAATTCATTTTTAATATTGAAGTTAGCCCATTTGGTGCAACATTTGAATTTTCTTTTTGGTGTTAAATTTCACTACTCAGGAATGAAGTGTCTTTTTTTTTCACCATTGTTGTTATGTGGCTGTTAACATTTACACAACACCCAAATACCTCAGACTATAAGTACATGGAGTTGATTATGACTAGGACCTCACATTGTTGAGATTATTTAAATCCTGGTTTGACTACTTACTGTTTGTGTACCCTTGAGCAAGTTATTTAATCCTTCTGGACCTTATATCAAATAAACCAGCTCTATTTCATAGGATTGTTGTGAGTATTAAATGAGAGAATTCAGTGCTTAGTACATGATAATATCTAACATTTATTGTTTACTATTTTCTTCTGCCATTCAGTAGCTATCAGAACCAGAGTCCCATAATAGCCAACCTTACAGATTTTGATAAATTCTTCTGGTGTTAGCAAACCATCTAAGCAAGATAAGAAGGATTTATATTGTTCCCACTGAGGGTGCTTTCCTTGCCTCATGATTAGGCTTATGATTTTTAGGGTGAGGGCCTTGTTTTTTTAAATCATTTCCTTGATTAAGCTTAAGGTTTTTGGATGATATCATTACATTTGGTATAGTTGGCTTCTCACTCTAGTTGTTTCTTCCCAAAAAGAATGTAATTTTTTTTCCTTAAGTGTCGTTGATCATTACTATATCAGTTTTGCTTATTACATCATAGATAATATAGTGGCATCAAATTATATACACATTTAATTTGTTGTGTTTATAAACAAACTAGGGAAATATCCCTCATTTTTTTGTCTTTGTGTAAACTACACCTAGAGAAAGGAACACTATACAGTATTCCCCCCTTATCTTTTGGGAGATATGTTCCAAGACCCAGTGGATGACTGAAATCTCAGATAGAACCACACCCCACCCCACCCCATCCCACCCCCTCTCCTTCCCCCTCCCCCTTTCTTTTCTCTCTCACCCTCCCTCCCACCTCTCTCTTTCTCTTTCTTTTCCTTTCCTCCCTCCCTCTCTCCTCTCTCCTTCTTTCTTTCCGGGGGGGGGGGGGGGGGGGGGGGGGGGGGGGGGGGGGGGGGGGGGGGGGGGGGG
>CAUYQG010225786.1:0-14571 GCA_963574415.1 Tarsius wallacei | reverse complement strand
ACTTAAAATCATCTTTCTTAGTCATTCTCAAGTATTCAATGTGTTGTTAACGATAATCACCATAATCTCTTTTTTATTTTTCTTTTTTGAGTTGGAGTCTCACTCTGTTGCCCAGGCTGGAGGGCAATGGCACGCTCCCAGCCACCGTAGCCTTGACCTGCTGGGCTACAGGCATGCGCTACCTCACCCGGCTAATTTATTTATTTATTTATTGTAGAGATGAGGTCTCACCAAGTTGCCCAGGTGGGTCTCGAACCCGCGGGCTCAGGCAATCCACTCACCTCGGTCTCCCAAAGGCACGGGATTACAGGCTGAGCCACCGAGCCCGGCTACCACAATCTCTTGAACGTATACCTCCTGTCTCACTGGAATGTGTCCCATGGCTGACATCTCCAGATCTCCTGAGAAAGTCACAAGTGTCAGAGTCATCACTAACACCAGACTCCAGCCACACGGAGCTGAGTGGGCAGGAAAGTGGTACCTACATGTGCTCATGCCGGATCTATGAGGGGGACTCTTCTCAACACATACCCCACGGGGACATCGTGTGACCACGACTGTCTCCTCCAGCAAGCGAATGGGTACTTCTGCTACACACCCATAACCAGCGGGAGAGTTTGTTTTTTCTTATTAGAGATGGGATGTGAATATGTTGCCAGGCTGGTCTTGGACTGGCCTCGAGCAACCTTCCACCAAAGTTCTGGGATCAAAGGCATAAGCTACCTTGCCCAGCTTCAGGTTATTTATTTTTTTGAGTTGGGGGTCTCACCCTGTCTCCTAAACTAAAGTGCAGTGGCATGATCATGGCTCACCACAGCCTCCTGGGCTCAGACAATCCTTCTGTTTCTGCCTCCCAAGTAGCTAGGACTATAGGCATGCACCACCACACCCAGCTAGTTTTTAAAAATTTTTGTAGTGATTAGGTCTCACTATGTTGCCTAGGCTGGTCTTGAACTCCTGAGCTCAAGGAATCTTCCCGCTTCAGCCTCTCAAAGTTCTGAGATCAAAGGCATAAGCCACTGCATCCAGCCTCAGATTGATTTTTAACCAGCTTGTGGGGAACGTGAATACATTTGGGATACATGATTCACCAGTGGCTAAAATTTTATGGTTCACATCTGCCCTGCCTTTAACACAAAAGGCAATTGGAAAGTGTGTGAAAACAGAAGCCTGATTAGTCCTTCACACATACACAAAAGTGCTTCTCACACATCTTAATCGCTTTTCTGCTTAAAACAGTGTAACTGTGAATTATAAAAGTGTAACCTCCCTGTAATCCCAGCACTTTGGAAGGCTGAGGCAAGAGGAGTGCCTGAGCCCAGGGATTTAAGACCAGCCTAGGCAACATGGAGAGACCTCATCTCTACAATAAATCAAAAAATTAGCCGGGCGTGGTGCCACGCACCTGTAGTTCCAGTTACTTGGAAGGCTGAGGCAGAAGAATCGCCTGAGCCCAGCAGGTAGAGACCGTGGTGGCCATGAGTATTGCTACTGCTCTCCAGCCTGGAAAACAAGGTAAGACACCAACTCAAGAAAAAAAAAGTGTAACTTCCCCTTACATGTGAATTTCACTTCATCTGCCCATGATACATCCTGAATATTGGTGAGAAGTCACTAAAAGACTCATATTGCACTTTGGGAGGTCAAGGCGAGAGGACTGCTTGAACCCAGGAGTTAAAGACCAGACTGGGCAACATATTGAGACCTCATCTCCATTAAAAAAGAAACCTCGTATTGATGGGGAAAGTTGATGTGAAGACACTGCTCTCACAGAAGACAATTGTGAAAAATGGCAGCTCACAAACATAAATGCACACACCTCTGTACAGAAATATTGTGGGTTTTCAGTAATTTTGAGACCACATCTGAGGATTTCCTTTCCTACACTTTTCTCATTTACCCACATTGACCAGTAGGGTCATGGAAAATATGACCTTGAAGAGACTAAATAAATAAGTGACTCAAAAAAGGAAAAACTAGTCAGGCATGGTAGCACTTGCCTGTAGTCCCAGCCAGTTGGGAGGCTGAGGCAGAAGGACTGCTTGAGCCCAGGAGTTCAAGGCTGTAGTGAGCCACGATTGAGCCATTGCATTTCAGTCTGGGTGACAGAATGAGACCCCGACCCAAAACAAAACAAAACAAACAAACAAACAAAAACCCCAAAGAGATCTTAATAATCCCTTCATGTTGCCTGGGTCCCCAAGAGAGGACAAGGGAAACCCCAAAGAACTTTAAGAAGACTGAGAGGGAGAATGTGGGGTGTTCTGCCTCTATCCTGAATACAGCCAAAAGGAACTCCATCTTTCAGAGAAATGTCTTTTCCAGCAAGGCAACAACAGAGAACAACAGAAGTGGGAGAGTCTCAATGAGAAACTGAGAGCAGGCTCACCCATACAGGGCAGGAGGGTCCCACAGTATTTTTTTTTGTAGAGATAGGGTTGCCCAGGCTGGTCTTGAACTCCTGAATTTCTGGTCTCAAGGGATCCTCCTGTCTAGGCCTCCTGAAGTGCTGGGATTACAGGTGTGAGTCATCGCACCCAGACTTCTTCCGGCAAATGTCTTGATTCAAGATCCTGTTTTCGTAAACTGGTAATATGAATAGCGCATCACAGGATTGTCATTAAGATTAAATGAGACACAGACTTACCCTAAGATCAAGCACACAGTAAACCCTTAAAAAATAGTATTTCTTTATCATGATCATAATCATCATCATTATTGTAACCATAACTGCATGATAATAAATAACTATTATCATCATGGTGTGTTTGTTCATTTTGACTGTGAGTCTGAACTTCTGACGCGCAGGATATAACTACCTGTTGGGCACACAGTATGTTACACCAGCTACCGATACTGGACATGCTTGGAGGCAAAGGCAACATTCACATACAGGTCTTTATGCCAGTGTTGAAGACCTATCTTCTTTTACGTTTATTGTTATTATTATTTTGGAGGCGGGGATCTTTCTCAGTCAGAGCACGAAAACGGCTCACCGCAGCCTCACCCTCCTGAGAAGCTGGGACTGCAAGTGTGCGTCACCACCACACCTGGCTAATTTTGTATCTTTTTGCTGAGACAAGGTCTTGCTATGCTGCTCAGGCTGGTCTCGAATTCCTGGGCTCAAGCAATCCTCCCGCCTCAGCCTCCCAAAGTGCTGGGATTATAGTTGTGAGCCCCTGCACCTGTCCCAAAATTTAAATTTGGAATGAGGAAAGTCGTTCCTCAGCCTCACCCCTCATCACTTATGGGGCAGAATGGCGGGTGGTCTCTGAGGGTTTCTTCTGAGCCAGGCTGTTTGGAGTCACCTGGCCCTTACCTGGCACCCAACGAAGAGTGCTACCTCATGCTGGGTTTTTGTCCCAGGCTCCTGCAGGAGATTCAGTCATGAGGTGAGCTTACTAATGCAACAACCCTCTCACAGTCACAAGTATCCATTCTATTCCAACATTTTGGGTGTGGGAGCCATGTCTGCAGCCAAGTCTCTGGGGCTTCTGTCTGATTTGAGAAACTCACTCGGCAAGGCACCCCAAATGCTTCCGGCCTGAGCATCCAGGGCTGTTGGGCAACCCGGTTCCACCTCCTGCAGGATCAAAGCACACAGCCTGCAGGAATCCCTTCCCCAGGCCATAAACTTTAGTCCCAGGCTCCAGTGTTCTCCGTATTTGGCCACAGAGACAGAAAGTCTTCGCCTGATCTCCTAGTGGCCTCGAGAAAAAAACATCTAATCTCTCAACTCAGTTAACTTATCTGTAAAAGGGGATAATGGTATTGTGCCACTTTGCCTCAGAGGAGTATTATGCAAAGTTAAGATTACAGGTTGAAGGGCAAGCCATGCAAATGGTGTGATTGTCATTCACCAGATAATGGTGAACTGGTGATGTAAACTGATTTCACCACATAAATCAGGGAGTCACTGGTTTATTTATTGTTTACGATATTGTTTATATTGATGCAAAGTGGGGATAGCAACATTTCAATAGTGGGCTTCTAGACTTTTTTTCTTTTTGAATTTTTGTTAGTGACAATATTCCTTTCTCTTGCCCAGGCTGGGATGGTAGCTACTCACCGGCGAAATCCCACAAGTGATCAGTACCAGTGTTTTGACCTGCTGGGTTTCTGACCTGAGCCACTTCACTCTTCCTTAGGCAACCTGGTGGTCCCTGGCTCCAAGGAGGTCGAACTAGCTCAGGGCAGCCTCAAACTCCTGGCCTCAAGCAATTCTCCTGCCTAGGCCTCCAGAGTAGCTGGCACCAGTAGTTTCTAGATGGATCTTTAATTCATTTGGGCCTCTTTTCATTCGCTAGATTCTTTCCCATTAGAAAGAAAATTCTCACCTATATGGTATGCTGTTGAGAAGCAGGCAGGTTTGGCCAGGTGTCTACTGAACCAGGCCTGCCCACTTCACAAAGACTTTTTACTCCATCTGATTATCTTGTTGTAAAGCTGTATGCAGATCAGCATTTGAGAAGCATTTTAATAAGCAGAACTGTGCTTTCTTACAATTATTAATGAGAATCAATGTTCCTTGTCATATATATATGGTATAAGAATACCACAAAGTTCCTGCATTCTTCAGAACTCATCTAGAAATGTTAGTAAGTTGTTCTCTAGTCACACAAAAACACAAGCACATGTGTGGACTAAACGCATAAAAGGTTATAAATGATCATTTATTTTTTTTTCTTTTTCTTTTTTTGAGTCAGAGTCTCACTCTGTCACCCAGGCTGGAGTTCAGTGGAACGCTCACGGCCACTGCAGCTCGACCTTCTGGGCTCTGTCAATCCTTCCACCTCAGCCTTCCAAGTAGCTGGAACCACAGGCGCGTGCCACCATGACTGGCTAATTTTTTGATGTATTGTAGAGATGAGGTTTCACTAAGTTGCCCAGGCTGGTCTTGAATCCCTGGGCTCAGGCAATCGTCTTCTGTCTGCCTCCCAAAGTGCTGGGATTACAGACATGAGCTACCTCGCCCAACGTAAATGATCACTTCTAACTTGAACTTTCAAAGCAACTCTCAGGCCTGTGTCTATAATCCCAGCGCCTCAGGAGGCTGAAGCAGAAGGATGGCTTAAGTTCCCAAGAGTTTGAGACCAGCCAGAGCAACACAGTGAGACCTCATTAGCAAGGCGTGGTGGCACATGCCTGTAGGCTCAGCTATTCGGGAGGCTAAGGTGGAAGGATCACCTGAGCCCAGGAGGTTGGCTCTGCAGTAAGCAGTGGCAGGATCATGTTATTACTGCACACCTAGGCTGTATGGTACAGCCTATTACTCCTAGGCTACAAACCTGCCCAGCATGTGACCGTATTGCAGGCAAGGGAACACAATGGTATTAGGTTATCTAAACACAGAAAAGTTAATTTGGGCCAGGTTCGGTGGCTCAGCCTGTAATCCCAGCACTTTGGGAGGTTGAGGCAAGTGGATTGCCTGAGCCCGCGAGTTTGAGACCAGCCTGGGCGCCTTGGTGAGACCTCATCTCTACAATAAATAAAAAATTAGCCGGGCGTGGTAGCTCCTGCCTATAGTTCCAGCTACTTGGAAGGCTGATGTGGAAGGACCGCCAGAGCCCAGCAGGTAGAGGCTGGGGTGGCTGTGAGCATGCCACCGTACTCCAGCCTGGGCAACAGAGTGAGATTCCAACTCAAAAAAAAAAAAAAGAAGAAAGAAAGAAAGGGTAATTTGTTGTACTACAACCTTATGGCAGCCACCATGTCACTTAAGGGATAAGAATTTTTAGCTCCATCAAAATCTTATGGGACCATCATCATATATGTGGCCTTGCTGGGCATGGTGGCCATGCCTATAATCCCAGCACTATGGGAAGCTGAGGCAAGAGGATTGCCTGAACCTTGGAGTTTGAGACCTGCCTGGGCTACATAACAAGTCCTCAACTCTTCAAAAATAAAGTAAAACAATTAGCTGGGCGTGGTGGCACGTGCCTGTAGGCCTAGCTACTCTACTCTGGAGGCAGAGGCAGAAGAATCGCCTGAGCCCAGGAGGCGGAGGCTGCAGTGAGCCATGATCATGCCACTGCACTCCAGCCTGGGTAACAGAGCAAGACCTTGTCTCAAAAAAAAAAAAAAATGTGGTCTGTTTTTAAAAGAAATGCTGCTATTTGGAGCATGACTGTACAGGACTACTATCAGTTACAAAGCAGATTGCTTTCTTCTGAGGGTAGTTTTGAAAGAAATTGCCAGGGCCTAAGTGGTGTCCACCCTGCTAGACAAAATGCTTGTGGGGCCATTGTTTCAGACTGAGCTCCCATTCGAAGGCCTGAAAGACCAAACCAAAATGGAGTCACTCAAGCTAAGTGCCACATGACCAAACTGTAACTATAAGGAAGCAAGTGAATAACTAAACAGATGAGTTTTTCCTGAAAACAAGAGAGGCACAACCACCGGCCAGAAAGGGCCCAGTCAGCCTGAGTCACTGCAATAAGGAAGTATCCTCTGCTTTAACCGTTACAGAATCAGTCACCTGAAGTAACCTGATGTGAACCAATCTGCCTGTTTCTATTATTCAGTTTCCTTGTTCCCACCTTATAAAAATCAAATGTCCTGCCAAGTCAGGGGGAGCACTCACTATTTCATGGAATGAGAGGCTGCCTGCTTCTAGAATCCCAAACAGAAGCCAGCTGGATCTTTAAGCAATAGTTGTTGACATTCTGTTCTTTCTTTCTTTCTTTCCTTTTTTTTGGGGGAGGTGGTCAGAGTCTCAATCCGTTGCCCAGGCTGGAGTGCAGTGGCACACTCACGGCCACTGCAGCCTCAAAATTGCTGGGCTCAAGTGATCCTTCCCCCTCAGCCTTCCAAGTAGCTGGAACCATAGGCATATGCCACCACGCCCAGCTAATTTTTTTATTTATTGTAGAGATGAGGTCTTGCCATGTTGCTCAGGCTGGTTTCGAACCCCTGAGCTCAGGCAATCCTATTGCCTCTGCCTCCCAAAGTGCTGGGTTACAAGCTTGAGCCACCATGCCCAGTGACATTCTGTTTTTTAACACTCCCCAAACTCATTATGTTGAAGCCCTAACACTAATCCCCCCACACACCTTTCTCGCCCCCCTAGAAATGCTCTAAGAGACCGTTTGAGCACACTGAGAGAGAATAGCTAGTAACAAGTCAAGGGAGGAGGGCTCAGAATAAAACTGACCTTGCTGCCACCTTCATCTTAGACTTCCCCAGCTCTAGAATTGGGAGAAGTCCATTTCTTTCTTTTCTTTTCCTTTCTTTCTTTCTAAGCCTTCTGACTGAAACATTAGCTGCCACATTGCAGCACAAGGCAGGGAAATGGAAGACCTCTCTTCTGGGGACTCTTCCAGCTCTCATAAGAATACCTTTAGCCGGGCACGGTGGCTCATGCCTGTAATCCCAGCACTTTGGGAGGTGGACGAAGGGGGATTGCCTGAGCCCAAGGGTTCGAGACCAGTCTGGGCAACTTGGCAAAACCTCATCGCTACAATACATCAAATAATTAGCCGGGTGTGGTGGTGTGCACCTGTGGTTCCAGCTACATGGAAGGCTGAGGCGGAAGGATCACCTGAGCAGCAGGTTGAGGCTGCAGTGGCCGTGAACGTGCCACTGCACTCCAGCCTGGGTGACAGAGTGAAACTCCGATTAAAAAAAAAAAAAAGCCATGAATTCATAGGGAGTAAGTTCCTGCAGCTCACGCTCCTTTCTGTTGGTTCTCACCAAGTATGTTTCTCTGGGTGGGGCAGGCTGGCACTTCAGCTAAACCCAAGTGCCTTTCTCCTTGGCTTCTTTCTTTTTCTGGTCATTTTCTTCACGCGTTTCAGGATGCTATCTCGACTCTTCGAGTGCTTATTATGCTCAATGCACACATTAATTCTCTTGGCAAGAATCTTGGCCTTGGCTTGTTTGTTAACAACAATGCCGACAGCATGCTGGGTGACACTGTAGACTCTTCCTGTCTTGCCAGAGTAACATTTGTGGGGTATTCCTTTCTGAACAGTACCCATTCCCTTGATGTCTACAATATCACCTTTCTTGTAGGTTTTGTGTATGTTTTCTAAACGGGCTGAAGAACATGTACTGGGTGTCCTTCCTCTTTCCCTTTGTGTTCATCATTTTGGCAAATGACTGGAAAATGGGAGCTCTGGCCGAAGGTTCTTTTTTTCCTTATTTTATTTACTTCATTTTAGAGACAAGGTCTCACTCTGTCACCCAGGCTGGAGTGCAGTGGCAGAATCAGTTTGCTGCAGCCTCCAATTGCTGGGCTCAAGTGATCTTCTATCCTCAGACTCCTGAGTAGCTAAGACTACAGGCATGCACCAACATGACCAGCTAATTTTGTTGTATTTTTTGTAGAGTTGGGGGTCTTGCTATGTTGCCCAGGCTGGTCTCAAATTTCTGGCCTCAAATGATCCTCCATCTTGGCCTCCTAGAGTGATGGGATTATAGGCTTGAGCCACTGCACCTGGCTGACAAGTAAGTTTCTATTGAAGTCACATAGGCTGGTATTTTGTTAAGGCAGCCTGAGCTGACTAAGACACCTATTATTTCAAGAGAATGACTGTGTCACCTCTTAGAAGCTGCTCGGAGAAGCTGATAGGAGATTGGTCACTAACCCCTATCAAGAGCTGAGCTCGGCTGGGCTCGGTGGCTCAGCCTGTAATCCCAGCACTTTGGGAGGTCGAGGCGAGTGGATTGCCTGGGCCCGTGGGTTTGAGACCAACCCGGGTAACTTGGTGAGACCTCACCTCTACAATAAAATAACAAATAGCCGGGCATGGTAGCGTGCGTCTGTTGTTCCAGCTACTTGGAAGGCTGAGGTGAAAGGATCGCCGGAGCCCAGCAAGTCGACGCTGGGGTGGCCGTGAGCATGCTACTGCACTCCAGCCTGGGCAACGGAGTGAGACTCCAATTCAAAAAAAAAAAGAAAAAGTTAAGCTCATCAGCTTTACACCTGGAAAGAACCAACTTTCTGCCTCAACAAAATGAGTATCTGTATGACAAGGGAGTTGACCTATAATTTAAAGGGTAAAGGTTACATTCTCTTTGCCCAGTGGCTGCTCTGCTAACTCTGTCAAGGTGCTCTCTCTGAGGACAGGAGAAAAAAAACTCTTGCCTGGCTGTTCTGCACCACTTACCAATTTTCTGGCCAACTGACGATTGCAGGGCATTTGCTTGACTTAGATTTCCGTTATGATTTTTTGTTGAGATGGGGACTCACTATGTTGCCCATGGTGGCCTCGAACTCCTGGGCTCAAGTGATCCTCCTGCCTTGGCCTCCCAAAGTGCTGGGATTACAGGTGTGAGCCACTGCGCCGTATGTGTTTTCCTTATTTCTTTCATCTGTCCTTTTATAATCAAAGAGCATCAAACTCTTGCCTAGGTGTTCTAGAATCTTGACCAAGGATCTTGCCCAAGGTCACTGAAGCACTCCCAAAGCCTTTATAAATCCCATGATCTGGACAGTACCTGAACTACCTCTTTGTAACCTCATCAATAGTTTAATCAAGGTCTATAATCACGACAAGCACAATACAAGCTTTGCTTGTGGAGAGTTTTGTTTTTGTTTTTTTTTAGTTAGAGTCTCACTTTGTCACCCAGGTTGGAGTACAGTGGCATGCTCATGATCACTGCACCTTCGACCTGCTGGGCTCAGGCGATCCTTCCGCCTCAGCCTTTCAAGTAGCTGGCACTACAGATGACGCCACCATGCCCGGCTAGTTTTTGTGATTTATTGTAGAGACAAGGTTGCACCAAGTTGCCCAGGCAGGTCTCAAACCCGTGGGCTCAGGCAATCCTCTCACCTCGGCCTCCCAAAGTGCGGGGATTATAGGCATGAGCCACCATGTCCGGCCTGAGAGATGTTTCTAATTGTGTTTAGTATTGTGCTAAACCTTTGTAGGCATCACCTGACTTAATCCTGCCTACAAACTGGTGAAAAGGTCATTGTAATCTCCACTTTACAGAGGAAAAAATAGGCTTAAGAAGCCAATTAGGGCTGGGCGCATTGGCTCACGCCTATAATCCCAGCACTTTGGGATGCCGAGGCAAGAGGATTGCCTGAGTCCGGGGGTTCAAGACCAGCCTGGGCAAGTTGGCGAGACTTCATCTCTACAATAAATAAAAAAATTAGCTAGGCATGGTGGCTCATGTCTGTAGTTCCACCTACTTAGAAGGCTGACATGAAAGGATCGCTTGAGCCCAGCAGGTCGAAGCTGTGGTGGCCATGAGCGTGCCACTGCACTCCAGCCTGGGTGACAGAGCAAGACTCTGACAAAAAAAAAAAAAAAAGAAGAAGCCAACTAAGTAGCCCATGTTCACACTGTTGTAAAGTGAACTTAAGTTTCTTCTTCTTTTCTTTTTTTTTCAGAGAGAGGGTCTTGCTCTGTGGCCCAGGAGATCAGTGGTGCGATTATAGTTCACTGCAGCCTGGAACTACTAGGCTCAAGTGGTCCTCCCACCTCAGCCTCCAGAGTAGCTGGTATTACAGGTGCATGCCACCACGCCTGGTTCATGTTTTTAATTTTCTTCTTTTGTCAAAATAGGGGTCTTATTATGTTGCCCAAACTGGTCTCAAACTCCTGTCCTCAAGTGATCCTCCTGCCTCAGCCTTCCAAACTGCTGGGATCATGTGAGCCACCACACCCAGCCCTAAGTGAACTTGAGTTTCAAACTGAAGCTTATCTGACTCTGTAAGTGCCAAGGCAGTGTCAATATGGATAAGCCAAAAATAACAACTCCAAAGCAGGAACAGTTTTTGAACATCAACTGATGTACATACTTAAATGTTAAAGCATTTTATGCAAGAACAATTGGACTTTTATTTTAATCTCTTAGGCGAACACAGGAAGCATACCTCCAGTTAGGAAGAGTTCATGTAGGCGAGATTCCATTTCTGGTCCAGACAACTCCCTTTGCTTTTCTGGGCTCTCACATTTTCATGTTTCTTTATTTTATTTCAGTGTGGTGGTGTTTCTCTCCTTACACAACTGGGTAGTCATGCTTCTCTGTAACCTCGGTGAGTCAATGCAACCTCTAATTACTCCAGTCTCCTTCCCTGCAAGAAAAGCAGCCAAACTACGAGAATACTCTATTGTTTTGCATCATTTCACACGCACACAGGGATAAGGACGTAATTGTCCCAAGGAAGCAGAACCACCGGCAACAGCTGGCACAGCCACCTCTAAAGACCCAGGTTGACTGTCCTGAAAACCAGCCTCACACTATCCCCAAGAGTCACCCCAGCTGTATCAGGACAATCTCACTGACTAGCTACACTTACAGACCTAATACCTGCTATGGGCCAGTCAAGATATAAACATTGCCATCATGTCTTACAGGACCAACAAAGTATCATTTGTACATCAGGACAACAGGATGTGAGTTCAGGCTCAGGACACACAAAAGCATGGTCACCCTGTTCTTTGGTAACCCTAGATCAAATTATCAAATATGTCTCCAAGTTTTGGAATAATTTAGTTCTTATCAAGGTGATCAGACAAATACAAAGATTTGTTTTTCATTAGCAAACATTAAGTCAGAACACAGTGAATAACTTTTCCTTCCCAGTTATAGAACATTCAAAGCTTCAGCTATAGTCAACACTATAGAAATTTTTACCCCAATGCAGTGTGACGATTTGATGCATAATTTCCAACACAGGACAGGCACAGAGGCTCACGGTAGTTTATGGTGGCCTCTAATCCCAGCACTCTGGGAGGCTAGGAGTTCAAGGCCAGCCTGGGCAACATAGTGAGCCCCTGTCTCTAAAAAAAACACATATTAGCTGAGCGTGGTGGTGTGCACCTGTAATATCAGCATTTTGGAAGGCTCGAGTGGAAGAATTGCTTGATGCTAGAGTTGGGGGTTAGAGGGAGCTAAGATCCTGCCACTACAGTCCAGCCTGAAGGGCCGATCAAGACCTTTGTGTGTGTGTGTGTGTGTGTTGAAGTCTCACTCTGTCGCCCAGGCTGGAGGGCAGTGGCACGCTCAGAGCCATCACAGCCATCACAACCTCGACCTGCTGGGCTCAGGCGATCCTTCCACTTCAGCCTTCCGAGTAGCTCGAACTATAGGCGCGTGCCACCACGACCGGCTAATTTTCTGATTTATTGTAGAGACGAGGTCTCGCCAAGTTGCCCAGGCGGGTCTCGAACCCGTGGGCTCAGGCAATTCTCTCACCTCGGCCTCCCAAAGTGCTAGGATTACAGGTGGGAGCCACAGCGCTTGGCAGAGACCTTGTGTCTTAAAAAATTGTTTTCATCAGGAGCCCAGCAAGCGGAGGCTGCGGTGGCCGAGAGCGCGTGTCACTGCCCTCCAGCCTGGGCGACAGAGTGAGACTCCGACTCAAAAGAAAAAAAGAAAAAAAATTTTTTTCAACACATTTTATTAATTCATTCTTTTTGTGCTTCATTTAAAATGCTGGAAACTATAAAAAGATCAGCGTGTTCATCCTCTGCCAGGAAAAAGGGGGAAAAAAGTTAAAAACCGACCAATACGACAAAAAAGCCAGAGCAACTGGAATTTCAGCTCTGAGGAAACACATGGGATGAAAGCATCCGCCCAGGCTCTAACCATGTGTCCCATGTGACTCTCCCCCTCGGCGGTGGGTCCTGGATGTCCCCGAGCTGGGGCGACGAGCAGGCCGTGCGTGCCGGCGAGTGCGTGACCGCGGGGGCCGCGGAGGCGACACCGCCCTCCCGGCGCGGGGGAGGGTCTTCCAGGAAGCCGCGGACCTCGGCGGACCCTGCAGCGGCGTGCGGGCGGGGCGGCGTGTGGGCGGGGCGGCCGCGGGGGCGGGACCGGCCGGTGGGCGGGGCGGCCATGGGCGGGGCCGACCGGTCTGGCAGCGGCCGCGGGGGCCGGCACGTAGCGCGGAGCATGACTCAGCGCTGACTCATCGCACGCGCTGCGGGTGGATTTCCCCGCCAGCTGCTCGCGCTCTGCCTGTCGCCGGGAGCTCCCGAGGCTTCTCAGACACCCGGTGCAGACCCAGCCTGTCGCATTAAACAGAGCGGGTCGGATTTTACTGCTTTTGAATGCCGACCAGGCACGGTGTCGCCTTGCTGTGCTTTCTTTGCCTTTTGGAGCAGTACAACCCACGAACCGGATTCCTTCTTCTGAGGCTTGTTGGGGCAGGTCCCTGCCACCGTCCTTCCACGGTGACTGCGGGATGACCTCCGCCCAGGTTTTGCCTCTCCCGTGCCGTCCTTCCACGGTGACTGCGGGATGACCTCCGCCCAGGTTTTGCCTCTCCCGTGCCAAGCTCTCGTCTTATTTTTGCCCCACGTTGTGTGAAGTTATCTTCTCGATAGGTGTGATACCCAACCTTGGCACAGGAGCACCACTGTGGTGACGCACATCGAGCTGGAACTTGGCACCGAGCGCGGGCGTCGAGGGACTTACAGTAAGCCCTGGGCCTCCATAAAGACGTGCTTATCTGCATCTCGGCTGCCGTTCAGATGCCCTGCTCCTTCTCAGGCTGTCGCTCCCCTCTGGACATTCCAGAGGTGGACTGGGATTGACGGCTGAAATCCGCATTCACCGGCCCTCTGGCTCTGCCGCAATTCCTCACCGCAGCACAGCAGCAGCGCCCGGATGGTCGGCAAAAATGCAGATTCTCAGGCCCCACTTCCAACTACAGACTCGGGCAGGAGCGGCGGCTCATGCCTGTAATCCCAGCACTTTGGGAGACCGAGGCGGGAGGAGCACTTGAGCCTGGGAGTTTGAGACCAGCCAGAACAACATAGCCAGACTCTGTCTATACAAACAACAATTTAAAGATTAGCCCAGCGTGGCGGCACGCACCTGTTGTCCCAGCTACTCCGGAGGCTGAGAAGAATCGCCTGAGTCCAGGAGGTTGAGGCTGCGGTGAGCTGTGATCGTGCTACTGCATTCCAGCCTGGACAACAAAGCAAGACTCGAAACACACACACACACACACACACACACACACACACACACACACACCCTCCTACAGACTCAGAATTACCTGTGGCGGAGCCTAGAAATTTACCATCCTGGCCGGGCGCAGTTCCTCAAGCCTGTCATCCCAGCACTTGGGGAGGCTGAGGCAAGAGGATTGCCTGAGACCAGGGGTTCAGACCAACCTGGGCAACTTGGAGACCTCATCTCCACAATAAATCAAAAAATTAGCCAGGTGTGGTGGCTCGCTCCTGTAGTTCCAGCTACTTGGAAGGCTGAGGCAGAAGGATTGCCTGAGCTCAGCAGGTTGAGGCTACGGTGGCAATGAGTGAGACACTGCACTCCAGCTTGGGCAACAGAGGGAGATGCCAACTCAAAAAAAAGAAAAAACCTATCATCCTATTTTAACCAACCTAGCAGTGATTCTTAGGTAACCTTAGGCTTGAAAACTACTATCAAGAGAACAAGGATATGAGACATATAGACTTTAGGACAAATCCTTACAAACTTTGTCCTAAAATTGATTTTAAGATTCTGGTGGGAGGAAAACATTTTAAAACTTGATTTTATATATTATATTGATTTTATATATTATATTGAGTTTGCTTTTTAATTTTCATGTATTATTTATTTTTTATATAGAGGGGGTCTTGCTATGTTGACCAGGCTGGTCTC
>CAUYQG010225785.1:0-37928 GCA_963574415.1 Tarsius wallacei | reverse complement strand
GGTGGCTCAGCCTGTAATCCCGCGCCTTTGGGAGGCTGAGGTGAGTGGATTGCCTGAGCCCGCGGGTTCGAGACCCGCCTGGGCAAGCGAGACCTCATCTCTACAATAAATCAAAAAATCAGCCGGGCATGGTAGCACGCGCCTGTAGTTTCAGCTACTTGGAAGGCTGAGGCAGAAGGATTGCCGGAGCCCAGCAGGTCGAGGCTGCGGTGGCCGGGAGCGGCCACTGCACTCCAGTCTGGGCGACAGAGTGAGATTCCAACTCAAAAAAAAAAAAAAAAAGAAAAAGAAAAATTCAACAAACATCCTCCTAAAGCTTTGAGACAATTCACTTAATTAAGAAACTGTAATGGTCTAAGAAAAATCAGCTTTGAAAAAAGTGAAGGGGATTAGAGGATCCTATATCACAACAGAAATCACTAAATAAGGTACGTATAAATGGCCTACTTTTAAAAACCAAACATTTTTCCTGTACGTGATGGCTCTATCTAATTTTCACCAGTAATACAGAATCTTAAAAGATAAACAATACTTTAACTTGTTCTGCTTCCAGCAACAAGTGAATTTATTAGTATGAGCTTTAAAGATTATAGCTGAGTATCACTAGTCATCAAATATGATTTTTCTAATAAAATGTTTCAAGTCTTTTTACACCAGGAAATAATAAGCATTGCTCATATAGATACAAGAACAAGGGCAAGCCAAAATATGAATCTTTTCATTCCTAGAAGATTACTTTCATATTTGAATCTACAAAATCAGTAATTCTCCCAAAAAGCAGGAAGAAGTAATTCAAGACAAGTGTGTTCCAGGGTTAAATTTAAAGGACAGTGTTAGCAAGGAAGTCTTGAAATAAGATGCCATACTATAGTCTACTTGATAGGCTATTATAAACTGCAAAAAATTAAAATCTTCAACTGGAGTAAAACTAGGGCAGGAGGCCAGTTCAGTCATTTCAACATATCTGAATATAACACTTGTAAGACAATTTACTGATAAGATGTTATTTCAGCATAAAGCAACTAAAAAAAACAAACAAAACTTCCTTCTATTACGTGTCCAATTTATGTATGCCATTATGAAAAGGCCCTAACGCCATTTTTACAAAACTACTGAATGGAATCAGTTATCAATAGTCTTTGGTTCTATATATCCAATATTTCAATTTAAAATAAAGAAGCTATAAGCTACTTAGTGACTTGCAAGAACTTAATTAGTAGTCATCAGATGTGAACACACATTCAACCCCAAATAAACAAAGAGTAAGAACATCTACTCAGAGATAAAAAACATTACATACCACAGACTTCTGCCATATATATTTTTAATATATTAAGATAGATAGATAGATAGATAGATAGATAGATAGATAGATAGATACACACACACACATATATTTTTTAAACTTTTTGAGTCAATCTCACTCTGTCACCCAGGTCACCCAGACTGGAAGGGCAGTGGTACAATCATAGCACACCACAGGTCGACCTCCTGGGCTCACCTCTGGAGTAGCTGACCGCATCTTACAGCTAGGCATAGTGAGTGTCCTCTAGCACCACACCTTGAGGCAGTAGGCTCCCGGGCTGGTTTAAGCCAGATCAGGCAAGCCTGGATCAATGACCACATAACTTTTGTTTACCTTTAACTCACTGTAATACAAAAAAATCTCACTACTAGATAGAAATCGCAGTTATTCTGTATACATGTGACATATATATAAGTGCATTCTCACACTACAGCTGTGCACTAGAAACCCTACATCTGCCTCACACTTAACCTCGTACTCTACCATATGTAAAATGCTATATAATCCGTGTGCCTCTTAAAATCAAGAGTGGGTTTTTTTTTTTTTCCTGTCTAGCCCATTGCTCCTTGATCATATTCCCTGTTTTTAAGTTCCTCAATAAAGCCCATGTGTTGTCTCTGGGTAATTTCTTTGGCCTCTAGAACACAATACCTTCTTCCCTTTTGGGGTCTGGTACTACAACTACTAATACAGGTAAGCATCTCTTACAGGAAACCCAAGGGTTCAAACAAAGATGGAAATCACAGCATAACTGTATAGCAAACCTCAGCCCCCGTACCTGCACATCAGAACCAATTTAAATACCTATGGCGCTGAGTACCACCAGATTATTGTAGGATACTCTAAAAAAGATTTTTAATGCTCCACCAACTTCAAGCAGCTACACCAGACCTGGGTCTATCTTATTAAGTCTAGGGTATTTAGTTTTAGAAACATAATACTGAAACTTTAATTCCAGTGCTTAATTTTAATTCTGGGGTACTTAATTTTAGTGGAAAACTCTGCTGCCATTAAATATGATATAAAATCCTATTTGTTAACTTGGCAAGATATACAACGGTAAAAGTATTAAGAGCTCAGACTTTTAGGTTATATCTCTGAGTTCAAATTGCACCTGTATGTATATGTATTTCTGAGCAAGTAACAACTCAAAAGGGTCACGATAGGGGTAAAATAGGTAATAATGTATGTCTCTCAGCACAGTGGCTGGATATGGTAAGCAGTATAATAGTACAGACAATCATTACTAATAATAAAGTATTAAAAAAGAGGAAAAGTAAGAAAAAACAGATGTAAGTATACATATACACACATCCAGAATTAAATCTGGAATGCTATACACAAAAATGAGTGGTGGGATTATAGGCAATATATAATGAACTTTTATAATCAGAAAAAAAATGAAGGTATTATAATTCTGAAAATAAAATGCAGCCACAAAATAATGCAATAACAAGCTCTTCACAGAGTCCTTCAAAGGCTGGGAAACTCAGGTCATTCTAAAGAGACTCCAGAAAGGCATTTGTAAAACTGAGAAAGGATTAGCATCTAAATTGAGTGCTTCCCTTCACTATAATGACAATATATCTTTTCAAAAGATGTTTGAAAGTAAACATTAACTGCATAACTATTCACACCTTTCATATCAAACTATTACCAAAATCAAATTAAAATTTTATATCTCATACACACTCCTCAAATACAACGTCCAGTCCAACTCAAAATATGTCCAGTTATTACATTCTTCTTTTGGGATGTTGCAACCACTATGTCCAATGTCTTTAGGCAAGAACAAAGAAAACTTATCCTTAAGCAACATCATCCTTACCAGGTCCTAACTGTACCAATTTTCTTCTGCCTAAAACTACTGTTTTAAATATAAAAAATACAAGCTACAATAGCTGCTATGCATGGCTTATTGTACCATCAGTGGACATTCAATGAGAAAGCTGATGCTCTTCTCTTATCTATTTACCTTAGCTGGTTGGTTACTCAATAGTTAGAACTATCCAACAGAAACATAATACAAGTCTGAAACTTGAACCATGTATATAATTATAATTTTTATTACATACAATAAATAATGATTTTTATAGTAACCATGAGTCAAAAGAAGTAAAATAAAGCTTAACAGCAGATTTTACTTAACCCAGTATTATCAATCAGATATTTTACATTCTTTTTTTGTGTACTCTTTGAAATCTGGTATGTACTTAGCACATCTCAATTTGGATCTGTCATATTTCAAGCAATCATGAGCCTCTCATATTGAACACCACAGCACTAGAACTACACAAGCCCATGGAGTATGCTTGTTCTTACCAATTATAAGCCCTAACTCTAATCGGTCACTCATGATTATGAACTGCTAGGCGAGGCTGCTTGGGCTAAAACAAATGTAATTAATTTCAAAGACTGGAGGTCCTTTATGCTGCAGACACTGTATTAAGTATTTTCAGATTTGGAGGTTTTGGGGGAAGTTTTGTTTGTTCCTGATTTGTCAGGATTGAAGGGGGATGTGGTAATAGAGACAAACAAGTTTAGTTCCAATAAATTCTACTATTGGAAAAACACATGTCCTAAACAAGATAAAAAGGAACATATTAATAGTCAGCCTATCCCTCCTCTCAGCAGAATGAAGAGCATGAGGTAAAGAATTCAGCTGTATAAAGTATAGGGCCGAAAGTTTTTTCACTAGCACTGAAATAACTTATAAACATTACAAAACTGGGCACCAGGTCAGCTATATATTTAAGGAACTACATATGTCAGCTATATGTTTATGGAACAAAAAGTTTAACCCATTAATCTGACAGTAAACCATTTTAACCCATTAACCTTATAGTTTGGACCCTAATTCTATGAATATTTCATGTTTATATGCAGAAAACATTAAAAGGGTTAAATGCAATTCTTTTCAGTGTTCTACATAGAAAAAAAGATAAAAACCTAGAAATATAAATCCCTAAGTGATAATAATAATGGTGGTTCAGTAATTTAATACACATGTGTAACTTTCAATTATGAAAAAGTAAACAAAATGGCAAAGCCTTTTTTCATATTTAATTACATTTCATTTTTATTTCACCTCATTCGCTTTTAAACCTTTTAAGATTATGACACCCATCCAAAGCTGTTTTTCTTTGTCCAGACCCTCACAGGCAGAGCAACTTGAGGTTGACAGACCAGAAACAAATTAAACTTAACCACAATAACCACATTTCCTTTACAGGAAACCTGGAAGTAATTTGCGAAACTACGAGGATCCACTCAAGGATTGCAAAACCTCCACTGTCATGCATCTGTGGCATTTCCATGTTAAGCAAGTAGGGGTCAAATGCATTACTTTTATATAAATATCACTTGGAGCTTGTACAGTAAGTTAGCCAGAGAGCCAAGACTGCTCACCAACTCTTCAAACCACAATGAAAGCAAGAACACTAAGGCTGCTGGCCTCCTGACCCTTCCAACCTTTAAAGGGGAATTTGGTCCTCACCTGATGAATTAAATTTATCTTCACTCTTATATAAGACATTACTTTCACTAATTGTTTATTTCAAAGTACTAGATTTAATTTTTTCTATAAATACCTGTATACTGAAAGATCTACATAAAGTAGAAGTAAACCACCCAGAGTCACCTCCATCAACCCCTCTAGAATGTGAAATCCATAAGGGCAAGAGTCTTTGTTTTTTTCCTCCCACACTAATATATCCTTAGCACCATGAATATCCAAAATTGTTCATTTTATTCATTCTACTAAATCAGCATGAGTTCATTAAGCACGTATTTACTGAGTAACTCTTCTAGCATTATACTAGACCAAAAAAATAATAGTTTTAAATGGGTGCCATCTTCCAAAAGCTAAAAATCTAGCTGCAGAAATTACATGAATAAAGAAAATACAATTAAGCAAAACTTCAACAAAGTATACACAACTAGGTACAAAATTTCAAGTACCAAAGAAATAATGTAGGATGATGTAGTTTGAAATGGCCATCAACAGAGATGAAAACAAATGTAAGCCTTGAAGGAAGAGCACATTAGCTTTACACAGGTAGAAAGGGAATTTCAAGAACACAATGAGAAAGGGCACGTGACAACACAAAGGGTACCTAGTCCACTACAAGGGGGAGTGAGGGCCAGTTAGAAGTCCAAACTTCACCTGAATGCAGCCTACTGCCATAGTTAACTCTCACTTAAATTCCATATCCCTATAATAATAATTTTTTAAAGAAGAAAATATAATAATAAAAAGAAAAAAAAAAGTCTGTGAAGGTGAGTTCTGATTATTGAGCTCGGAACAGCATATAGAGGATGAGACATGAGAGGCTCTGGACTTGTAGAAAGGGGCAGTCTTTTCTTTCTAGACCGTAGAAACCAGTTCTGTATTCCTTGCAAAAGCAGAAACTCAGAGGTGACCCTATTAAGTTACACAGATTTCTGATGGGAATCGAAATGAAAGATGTTCCCAGTCTCTTTCAGCTTTTATCAAATACAGAAACCAGAGGACATGATCCAAGCTAAGGAAGGATTGAGCCCTGAGGAGCTGTGAATGAGTGTGTTAACCAGGAGCTGTTAATCCTTGGAATACACTTATAGAAGGGAGCAATAAAATAGCATAAATGCTTTCCAAATAGATTTTATATTTAGAGAACAGAACGCTGGGACATAGATATCATTTTTATTGCCAGGTTCTAGTCTTTGGTTTGCCATAGAAACTTTGCCAAGAGATTTTCCATAATAATCACAGAATCCTGGTATATTAAAAGGAAGGAACTTCAGAGATCCTTCTTGTACAAATGTTTTAACCAGGGGTGCACATCGGAACCATCTGGGGATTTTTTCCCCCCCAACATTTATTTATACTAGGGCTTTCCTGCCTTAGAGTTTGCTGTTGGGTTGGATTCATTATTTTAGAAAAGTTTCCCAGGTCATTTGATGCATTCTGCCCATCAAAGATCTCTGATTGGGTGTCATTTCCTCATTACAGAGATGAAAGACACCAAGACTTGGAGAGATTAAAAGGTTTGCCCAATGGCTCACAGAGAAATATAGCAATTACCCTTCCAGTCATCTTCTTCAGTGGAGAAAATATAATAAGGCAAGGCCATTTCTTTATGGCATATTTCAGAGACTAAACATTAAATAGTTAACAATTAATTAGATCTAGTGATATATGTAGATCTGAAAACATAGAGTTTGAGTGAAAAAGTAAGAAGTCGAATGAGATTTTTATAAATTAAATTCATTTATATAAAGGAAAACAACACAGAGTTATGCGTTTTACAAACCTACATGCATATTTAAGGATCTGTGTCAAACACATTAGAGTGGGTATCTGTTTGAAGAGAGGGAATAGAAGCTTCTGAGGAGGGATAATTAGCAAAACCCAAGAGAGAGGGGTCGTCTTGACTGATGAGAAGAGTGTGCTGTGAATTGAGGTATGAGATTTTAAAACTCTCTGTACTCAAAGTATTTTAAAAAATCTATAAACAACAGATGAATGGTTAAACAAACTGTGATATATACATAATAATGGAATATTATTCAGTCATAAAAGGGACTAGAAGGCCGGGTGTGGTAGCTCACGCCTATAATCCTAGCACTTTGGGAGGCTGAGGCAGGAGGATTGCTTGAGCCCAGGGGTTCAAGACCAGTCTAGGCAACATAGCGAGACCTCATCTCTACAAAAAGTAATCTGGGCATGGTGGCACATACTTGTAGTCCCAGTTACTTGGAAGACTAAGGCGGAAGGATCACCTGAGCCCAGAAGTTGGAGACTGTGGTGAGATGTGATTATGTTACTGCTTTCCAGCCTGAGTGAGAGTGATACTCCAACCCCCCCCCCAATAAAAAGGCATGGAATTTGAATACATGCTGCAATGTGGATGAACCTTGAAGATGGTATGTATGCTGAGTGAAGTAAGCCTCAGCATACATACACACAAAAGGACACAAAAGGACACAAAAGGACAAATATTTCACTTTTATGAATTATCTAGCATAGGCAAATTTATAGAGACAGAAAGTAGATTAGAAGTTGCCAGGACCTGAGAGGAGGTGGAGAGGGGAGTTATGGTTACAGGGTTAATGGTTACAGAATTTCTATTTGAAGTGTTGAAAGAATTTTGGAAATAGAAAGTGGTGAAGGATGCACATTTTGAAAGTAATTAATGCCACCAAATTATACACGTAAAAATATTTAAAATGGCAAGGTTTATGATATATATATGTTTACAATTTAAAAGTTAATACTATAATATACAAAACCAATTGAATTTTATACTTTATTTTATTTTTGAGTTGGAGTCGCACTCTGTCACCCAGTCTGGAGTGCAGTGGCATTTACTGCAGCTTCAAATTCCTGGGCTGGAGTGATCCTTCCACCACAGCCTCTCAAGTAGCTGGGGCTACAGGCTCGTACCACCATGCCTGGATAATTTTCTTTGATTTTGATTTTTTTTTGTATAGACAACATCTTGCTATATTGCCCAGGCTGGTCTCGAACTCCTGGGCTCAAGCAATCCTTTCGCATTGGTCTCCCAAAGTTCTGGGATTACAGGCGTGAGCCACCATGCCCAACAATTTTATACTTTATATAAGTGAATTGTATGGTATGTGGTTTATATCCCAATAAAGCTGTTAAAAATCTGCAAACATGATTTTCTTTGCCTTTAAGTCATGTGGAAAAATGGAAGAACTTAAGAGGAAGGGAAATAGCATTTACTCAGCTAGGGAGTATACAGGCAGCATTGCATTCTATTAAGTACTGTATTGTGAATGTTCAGAGTAAGTTTCTGTGTTGGACATTTGGGGCATCTTGACACTTTTCTGGCAATGCAAAGATTTGATAAGGTTTGGGAACTGGGAATTTGTTACATAAATAGTAGCTATTATTAAGTACTTCAAGTTGGTGTCTGTTTGGCACAGGACACTTGTCCACACTATTTTAATGAAAGTGTGAACAGGCTTGTGTTCCTTCCATTTTAGTTTTTGGCAGGCAGTGACTTTGGCATGAGAAGAGCATGAGGTACGTGTAAAATTTGAGTTTTATGCAACAAGGGCATTTAAAAAATGCAGTTGGGAAGGAACAGACACTTGAAAAGTTATTCGTTAATTACGCCGTAAATTTCAGAAGTCCCCCAAATTTCTTTTATTTTAGACATTTCCTGCTTTCAATCCAGAAAATCAGTTGAGAAGTAAATTTAATGCTGTTAATTTTTTTTAGACCTCTGGTCTCTGGTGACTAGGAAGGGCAGTTGATAACTTTTTTTTTTAATTGGCAAGAAAAGGTTAAGTGAGCTCTTTCAGCCCTGAAAATAAGTTTTGATTTTCATAGGTTAAGATCAGTTCCTACTTCATTTAAACTCTTTTAATCTAATTTCAGTTATATCCATGTATCTCACAGAGGCCCATCCTCTGGTCTTGTGGAATTCTCACTCTAACCAGAAGTGTGGGTGAGAACTGCCATTCCCAGTGACTGACAAAAGAAAGAGCATTCGCTCTATTGCCTTGCCTGGTGATAAGCTAGGGCCCAGCTACTACTGGTCATTTGCATGCACAGTGGACCATTTCATTAAGAATTTCATTAAGATGGTAATGTTTAATGTTTCCTGGGAAAAATGAGTTTTTGGCTTGTTCAATTATATAATTAAAGTCAGAGAATTAGGGGAGATTGCAAACTGCTTGCATAATGTGGGCAAGTATAATGATAAAACTTGTAAATAAGTTCAAAAGAGTCAGACTCTGCACAGATACTGATGAATGAGATAAAGAGGGCATGCAGGTGGAAGCCGGGGGCTGAAAAGTTCACCAGAGTTTAACCCTGGTGTCTACTAGTTGAGCTCCTTGCTCTCTGGGTCTTCACAGAGAGAAGGATGGTAGAACAGTGCCAGAGCGGGTCAGGTTCTAGAAAGTTCCAGGAACATACTTCTTCACTTTTTCTATAGGCAATCACTTTCTATATAGAACTGAAAAAACAATGGCATAGGTTTTTAAGGGTCCTCTAGCAGTGTTTTTTTTTCTTTTCCTCTGAGATGACACCATCCTTACTCTCTTCCTGAATTTCTTCTAGCCTACAAAACAGGGAGTTCTGCCATTTTGAAAGTATCAAGAAAGTTGCTTCTGCCCTTTTTTTCTGATTTTTTTTTTAACCTGTGTTTCTTTAAGGAAGGAAAAGTGATTTAGTGGTTTAGTGAGGTGGAGATAACTTTCCTGAAGGATTGGGGAGGTGGTAAAATTTAATAATGCAGTAATACATATGATTTAAACGTGAATATTAGACATTCTTGTTCTTTAAAAATATTCTCTAAGCCATGCGGTGGTTCCAGCTCTCCCTTTTTTTTTCCTTCTCCACTACTCTTCCAACCGTGAAAATAATTCCTTTGACTTTATTACACAGAGCAATTAGGTCCTCACCAGCTCCTTCTTTGTAATTTGGCTTTGAGTTTTCTTTGCATAACCAAAGACCCAGGAACTGTGTTCTTTTCCTCTTCTCTTCTCCGTGATGCCTCTAAGGTCTATGTCAAGAAGATGGGCTGGTGCCGTCTGTGTGAGTTTGGTCCACACAGAGGAGCTCTTAAAGGTTGTGGGTATGGCTAGGACCCAGAAAACCCAACCCAGATGGAGAAGGGACCAAGGGAAGTGTGTCATATGGTCGTCTCTAGTCTTCTGGTAATTTTCAAAAGCTCAATACCAGTAGATTGCTCACTTTCTGCAAAATAGGTGTTTTCACCAGTTCCAGGACTCAATTTAAAATACAGAGCTTTAGGGGTCTGGAGTAACAAAAAGGACATACACTGATCTGACTTTCTGCATCTTAAACTTCATTGACTTTTTGAAATCTGGGGTAGGTCATAGGAGCCACAACGCAGGGTTTCAAGCCCAGTTTAGAAAGTCAGTCCCACCGCTGTTCTTGTACTGGTTCTCCGTGTCTTAGCTGTGCTTCATTTAAGTTCTCTCGTGTAAATATGGAGATGATAGTTCTCACCTTCTAAGGCTTGTGAGAGAATTAAATGAGTTAATACTTGTAAAGCAATTGCTATTTCAAAACAAGCAGTTCTTATGATTATATTCTAAACAAGCCTTACATAAAAGAGACAAGAACACCGTTTCCTGCTGTGCCATTTCTCTGTGATCTCCTGATTTCAACCTCCTCCAGGCACCAGAACAACAAGGGAGTAGCTGGCCTGCCACTGGGACCCTTGCCTCTAATGCAGAGGTGTTCACAGTCTTGTGCTTTTTGTGAACTCTTGGTCTTCAGATTGATTTTGATACAAAGGGGTATTACTTGAAGCCTGCTTCTACTAATAAGAGTCTTCCTATTAGAGGACCAAACACATACATAACATTATGTAGAGTCTTTTTTTTTTTTTTTGAGGTGGAGTCTCACTCTATCACCCAGACTGGAGTGCAGTGGCCGCTCCTGGCCACCGCAGCCTCGACTTGCTGGGCTCCAGTGATCCTTCCGACTCAGCCTTCCAAGTAGCTGGAACTACAGGCGCTTGCTACCACGCACGGCTAATTTTTTGATTTATTGTAGAGATGAGGTCTCTCCAAGTTGCCCAAGCGGGTCTCGAACCTGTGGGCTCAGGCAATTCACTCACCTCGGCCTCCCAAAGTGCGGGATTACAGGCTGAGCCATCGAGCCCGGCCAGTTATGTAGATTCTACAGATGGCCATAGGGAAAGAGGAGAGAAAGTCCAAGACAAGAAGCATGCAGTAAGGTTTTGAAATAGATAAGCATGAATAGTGTGATAGAGGCTGCATCTTCATGAGAAAGAAGCTGTTTCACAGAGCTGAGGCAGAATAGTTTGAGCCTAGGAGTTTGAGGCTGTAGTGTGTGATGATCGTGCTTGCATGGTCACTGCTCTCCAGCCTGGGTCAGATAGCAAGAACAAATCTCTAAACAAACAAACAAACAAATAAATAAATAAAAGTTGTTTTAGTTCAGTTGCCTATTTCTGGAGATTCGTGGGAAGAATTAGTATAGAATAAAGTAACTTTAATTCCATGTAAAGATTTCAAGATGGGCTAAACTTGGATTCTTTACTGTCTTTCTCTCTAATGTCTAGTCTTCTGCTGCGGGGGGTAAGAGGTGGTATTTAAATAAATATTTTGATTATAGTATCAAAATTTGATAGTCAAAGAGAGAGTGATGATACTTTTACTTCTTTTTGTTTTAGTTAAGTTGCAGTTAATAACTGAATCTGTATGATTACTGGGTCAGTACTAAAGAATATTTAGAGTGAATCCAGTGAAGGATATTCACAAACTGAACAGAGAAGTTAATAATTCAATCAATTAAAGAAATGATTAGCATTTTAGACTGAGTGGGAAAAAAATGGTTCTCGTGAATAACACTAAAATTCAGTACCTGGTCTTTACTGAGCTAAAAATATTTCTTTGAAACTGTGCCCTGTACATACTGACACTGACTTGGCAGTATTGTTCTATGCAGTGTGCTTGTGTCTCCTCTACACTGTGGCTTTGGCTATTTTTTGCAGAATCTAAAAGACTTTAGAACTCAATTTATTATATTATTTTTTGGAGTCAGGGTCTCACTCTGTTGCCCAGGCTGGAGGGCAGTGGCGTGATCATGGCTCACCGCAGCCTCCATCTCCTGGGCTCAGGTAATCCTTCTGCCTCAGCCCCCTGAATAGCTAGGACTACAGGCATGGGTCACCATGCTTGGCATGTTTTTCTGATTTCTTTTTTTGTAGAGACAAGGTCTCTCTATGTTGCCCAGGCTGGTCTTGAACTCCTGAGCTCAGGCAATTATCCACTTTGGCCTCCCAAGATGTTGGGATTACAGGCGTGAACCACTATACCATGGCTTTTTTTTTTTTTTTTTTTTTTTAAGTCGGAGTCTTACTCTGTCGCTCAGCCTGGAGTGCAGCAATCATGGCTACCATAGCCTTGACCTGCTGGACTCAGATGAACTGCTAATTTTTTGATTTTACTGTAGAGATGAGATCTCACCATGTTGTCCAGGCTGGCCTTGAACTCCTGGGCTCAGGCAATCCTTTCACTTCGACCTCCCAAAGTGCTAGAATTACAAGCGTGAGCCACTGAACCCAGACAGTTATTTAAAATACAAAAAGTATTTTCCTAACGAACTGACATGGCATAGAGGCCTGTATAACAACACATAGGCAAGTTCAGGTCCACATACCTTGATACTATTAGATGCTACTAATGACATGGTTGAGAAAGTGGAGAAAGAGGCCCAGAGTCAGAAGTATAGGAGGTTGTATTTGAAGGTCCTTAGACAACATCTTCTAGATCAGAGCTTGGCAAACCTTTTCCGTAAAAGAACAGATAGCAAATATTTTAAGCTTTGTGGGCCAGATGGTTTTTGCCTCAGCGATTCCACTCTGCCCAGGTAGTGTGAAAGCAGTCACGGACACTTTGTAAAGGTATGGGCATGGCTGTGTTCCAATGCAACTTTATTTACAAAAATAGTATTTGAGTTTAGCTCATGGCTTTAGTTTGCTGACACCTGCTCTGGGTAAATTCTTTCCTCTTATAGACGGGGAAACTGAGTCAAATCAGTGTGTATTTAACGTACTTAGCATGGTGCCTAGCACATACGAAATATTCAACAAATGGTCGTTATTTTTTGTCATTTGGAGGGTCTTTGTCTGAAAAATGATTCAAGGGACAGGTGAGCTATTAAAATATTGGTGACATTTTCTTTTTTTTTTAATGATTGGAAAATATAGTTTATTTAGAAAGTAGATTAGAGAAAGAGAAGATTTACCTCCCCAAGTTAGAGGAGAGGGCCAAAGCATAGGGGAAAGCATGGCGGCCATATCTCAAAAAACGACATGGCCAGACCGAGCTTAGCAAAAGCAATGGCAACATTTTCTACAATGATTGTATGCCTGTTAGTTTATGTTAAATACATATACTGACTGTACTTGATTTTTTTCGTGTCAGGGTCTCACTCTATCACCCAGGTTGAAGTGCAGTGGCACAGTCAGGGCTCAGTGCAGCCTCGACCTCCTAGGCTTAGGTGATCCTTCTGCCTCAGCCTTCTGTGATATATATATTTTTTTAATGTGAAGGAAATTTATCTCTATGAGAAGGCACTTGGATTTTGAGCCCCTTTTTATTTTTTTATTCTCCCCTTTAAATAAAGTAAAACTGTAATATGCTAAGCATAACACTGTTCTTCATAATTTAGCTAAGTCTTTTGGCTTACTAACTATTCCAATTCCATGTTCTAATCCAAGGATATAATCTTGGAATCCTGGGTAAGCTTCTGAGATCTCTGTTATTTTAGAATATGATCTCGTTTCCTCCCATCTTCTTTTCTTACCTTTCTTCCTTAATCCAGGTTAAAACATAGACTCTGGGGTGTAGTTCATCATTTTGAGAGACAATGAATGTCACCAAGTGACTACAAAATTACAGGGCCATCTCCGACTCTCTCTTGGCAGTTAATGTAGTGAGAGTGTACAGTTAATGTTGGTAAAGAATGATGGAGATGAAAAGCAATATCTGAGTGCTAAATGTTATTACTAAGAAAAGGAGAAGCTGAATAATTCTTTTTATGTGTGTCTTTAGCCACTTCATCCTAAACCTAATATGAGCATGGAATTTTATAACTTTAGCAGTTCTTTTAATAATGTTCAATCAGATATGAAATTAAGAAAACTAGGCTCACTTTCTGCTCCCACTTTGCCTAAGCCGATGTTTTAGGCAGCGTATAGATGATATTTCCTAGTTCTCATGGAGAAGACTGAGCAAATGATGTGAGAATCTCTTCGGTTCCAGCCAAGTGGTGGAGATGAGTGAGGTCCCGTGGAGGAAAATTAACAGGCAGTAAGTAAAATGGGTGTGAACGAGATATGGGTTTGGTGGGGTCTATGGTTTATTGCAGGCATATTCTAAATTTTTGGAAGGATTGGGGACTTCCCAGGAAAAGAGTCAGATCTTCTTTTTTTTCTTTTTTCTTTTTTTGAGTTGTAGTCTCACTCTGTCACCCAGGCTGGAGTGCAGAGGCATGCTCACATCTACCCCAGCGTTGACAAGCTGGGCTCAGGCGATCCTTCCACCTCAGCCTTCCAAGTAGCTGGAACTACAGGCACATACCACCACGCCCTGCTAATTTTTTGATTTACTTAGAGATGAGCTCTCTTCAAATTGTCCAGGCTGATCTCAAACCTCTGGGCTCAAGCAATCCTCTCGCCTCGGCCTCCCAAATTGTCTGGATTACAGGCGTGAGCCACCGTGCTCAGATCTTCTTCTAACCTCTTTGGGAGTTTGACAATGTGAGTTCTTTATTCAGGTCACACTCTTAGACCCTTTGAATAGTTTATGACCTCTGATAAAAGAAAAACCTAAGAGTTTAAAAGAGTTAGTAGAGTTTAATTGAGCAAAGACCGATTTGTGAATGGGGCAGCCTTCTGAACCAAAGTAGGTTCAGAGACTCCAGTGCAGCCACGTGGTGGAAGAAGATTTATGGACAGAAAAAAAAAAAAGTGATGTACAGAAAACGGAAATGAGGTACAGAAACAACTGGATTGGTTTCAGCTCAGCATGATTGGCACAAGAATAGGTTACAGTTAGGTGACAGTTGACTATGTGAAAGGTTCTTTCACTAGGTGAAAGAAATCACCAGGTTGAACTTCAACTATATAAGGAGGCAGTTTTAGGCTCAACTGAATGTAACACCACAGTAGTTCTAACACCTAGAACTTGTCAAGACCAAAGACAACAGGTGGACAGGTCCAAACTTTATTACCAGGGCATAGAAATGGTAAAATTATTTCAAGGTCAAATTTTTCAACTGGGTTCAACAGGCTACTCATGTCTCATTTTTATACCCACACAGAAAGAGGTGTTTTCCCAGCTGATCCTACAGTCATTTTAATAATGCACAGCATACCAAAGTCTGCCTTGATGATCATACTTGCAACTCCAACCTGCATTCTGTGATTTAAATGCGTCCTCCTAAGTCCGGCCCAGAAGGTTGATTTACTGTGGTGTGTCCTGCCGGATGCAGTATGGCCTCAGAGAATGTGGCTGGAGTCTGGAATTGTTGGAAACCTGGCTTGAATTCAAGATATGCAATGGAAAAGACTGAGATAACTCAGAAGAGAAACTCAAGTTTAGGTTCTGGTCTTGGCACTTGTGTTGTTTTGGAGGCCATTAGAAAATAGTTGCCACATATTGGTGACACTGTACTGGAGAGGCCACTCATGCACTGGACAATTCTTTTTTCGAGTGCCTGTTATGTGCAAAGCTCTGCTTTATGGTTCAGCAGACAAGATGACTAGAGCATGTTTTAGAAACTCAAGATGACCTAAAAAAAATTGGTGCTTTTGTGATGACTTTAAAATAAAAAAAGAAATTCAAGTATATAAAATGGACTATTATGAAGGTGTTAATGAGAGGGAAAGCATCAATGTTTATACTATCATAAGACAGTATACTATCATAAGATTCTTGTTTGCTTTACAAAGGAATCTTAGTCCTGTGATTTTCTGTCTGTGGTTTGCAGAACACCCTATGGAGTGGTTTGTTGTAACAAGTTCACAAATCCACATGTTCACCAAGACTAAGTAATCTGTCTTACATATAAATGCATGACCATTTTTATTTTTTGTTACACAATTTTAACAATGCATGTATTATCATTATTTATTTATTTTAGAGTTGGGGATACCAGTGAGGATTTACTGCAGAAGTCAGTTGCATGCAGGTGAATTTGGGCTTCTAGCTGGTCCTCTCTCCCCCTGATAGTGGACCAGGTACCCAGTGTGTTCCCACGTGCCTTCTCCCTCTTCCCTCCCTCTCTCTCCTAGCAGTGTCCAGTGTCTGCTGGACCCTGTGCTCATGCGACCAGTGATTAGGGACGGCTTATGAGTGAGAACATGTGGTATTCAGTTCTTTGTTTCTGTGATAATTCATTTAGTATGATGTTCTCCAGCTGCATCCATGTTGCTGCAAAGGTCATGATTTTGTTCTTCTTTATGGCTGCATAATATTTCATCATGTATATGTACCGCATTTTCTTTATCCAGTCCACTTTCGATGGGCTTCTGGGTTGGTTCCATGATTTTGCTATTGTGATTAGTGCAGCAATAAACATGCATGTGCAGGTGTCTTTTTGATAGGGCATTTGATGTTTCTCTGGGTGTATTCCCAGAATTGGAATTGCTAGGTCATATGGAAGGTCAATTTTTAGTTCTTTGAGAAATCACCACACTGCTTTCCACAAAGGCTGAACCAGCTTACGTTCCCATCAACAGTATAGAAGAGTTCCCTTTTCTTTGAAGCTATGCCAGCACCTGTTTTGTTTTGTTGACTTTATAATGATAGCTATTCTTATCAGTGTTAAGAAGTATCTTACTGTAGTTTTGATTTGCATTTCTGTGATGATTAGTGAGGCTGAGCATTTTTTTTTCATGTGTTTTGTTGGCTGCTTGTATGTCTTCCTTTAACAAGTGTCTGTTCATGTGCACGACTATTTTTAAACATATGTAGATGCTATTATGAATAAGTAATATGTCTTACACATAAGTGTGTGACTATTTTAAAATATGTATAGATGATATTATGATTAAAGTTAAAAACATAAAAGAACTGTTACTGAATTCAATTGCTTTTTAGCATATTTTTCAACTGATTGATCTTTAAAGTATTTCTATATTGACATTATACAGGAATTTACATGATACTTTTACAGTAAAATGCATCATCATAATTTTTTATTATTTAAACATTTTAAAGTAATTAAAAATAAGAACAAATTATTATATATTTACCCACCTATTTATCATTTCAAGTGCTTTTCAATCTTTTGTGTAGATCATGGAAACATCTGTTACTATTTTCTTTCTTCCTGATGGACTTCCTTTTACATTTCTGGTCATGTGTGACTGATGCTGATCAATTCTTTCAGCTTTTTTTTTTTTTTTAACATAAAAATACTTTATTTTGCCTTTGTTTTTGAAAGATATCTCCTTTGACTTTGTTCTTTCAGTATGCTAAAGATGTTGCACCACTGTTTTTTGACTTTCTGTCTGTTGTCATTCTTACCTTTGTTTCTTTGTACTTAATGTATCTTTTTTCGCTGACTGCTTTTAAGCTTTCTCTCAATCGCTGGCTTTAGGCAATTTGATTATGATGTGTCATGTTGTTCTTGTGTGGGGTTCATTGAACTTGTAACTGTGAATTTATTGTTTTCACTAAATTTTACTAACCTGCTTAAAATTGTCTCTCACAGTTAACTGATGGTCTGTTCATTTGTTTTTCCAGTCTTATTTTTCTGTGTTTCATTTTGAGTAGCTTCCATTGCTCTGTCTTCAAGTTCATGAATCTTTTCTTCTACCTTTCTAATCTACTAACCAGGATATAAAATGATCTTTCTTTTAACTCTGCACCCTAGTCTCTAGTACCCCTACGCAGAATCAACTACTGTTACCAGTTTATTGGGCATTTTTCCAGAACTGATGCATATTCTGGAAAATTTATTTATTTATTTGAGGTCTCACTTTGTCACCCAGACTGAAGTTTAGTGGTGTGATCATGGCTCACTGCAACCTCAATCTCCTGGGCTTAGGCAATCCTCTCACCTCAGCTTCCTGAGTGGCTGGGTCTGCAGGCATGTGCCACCATGTCTGGCTAATTTTTTTTTTTTTGGAAGAGATGAGGTCTTGCTATGTTGCCTAGGCTGGTATGGAATTCCTGGGCTCAAGATCTCCTTTTGCCTCAGCCTCCCTGAATGCTGGGATTACAGGCATGAACCACCATGTCCAACTTGATGCATATGTTGAAAAAGATAAAGATACATATTTCCTCTCCTCCCATAACAGCATACTATATATACTGTTGTACACTTTACTTTTTATCTTGATAGAGTACTTGGATGTATTCCCGTATAGAGATGGTGTGTAATTTTTAATGGCTGCATAATATTTCTTTTGTGGATACATAATAATTTACTTAAGTTTCAGGTTTTAGACGACTCTCTACTTTTTTTTCTGAGAAAGAACATTATTTTAAAGTCCATATATAAAGTAAGAATTTAGGCTTGTTAATAGCAGATGCTTTTGTTTCAGTGGTGTTCAACTGCTTTTCTCCCATGAATTGCAGGAAGGCTATGTGTATCTCTGCTCTCACCACATTAGTTCATGGTTGATAGAGTGGAGGATATTTTAATCTGGAGCAGAAGATGGGCAGGTATGTGGTGAGGTGCTCAGGAAGCCAAGAAGCCTGGATCATTCCTGTCACATAGTATCTTACTGCTCTCCCCAAGCAGGCATATGGAACTCTGCCAATTCTAGCTCTCGTCCCTTGGCATTCCTGTAGTTCACTGAGAGACTGATGTGTTTCTGTGTGAGAGTGACAAGCTAATGCTTAGTGTGGTGGCTCTCGAGAGAATGAAAGCAAACCCCAGAGAGAATTGAGATGTTGGAGTGAGAGAAGTGAACATATGTTTGGGTGCTACTGAACTCTGACATTCTTGGAGGTGCTCGCGCATGTTGTTCTTTTTTTAATTTTTATTTGAAATTTTGGAGTTATTCCAGTATTTATTTATTTATTTTTGTTTAATCTAGTTTGATTTGATTTTCTCTCACTTCACCTTTTAGGATGATTTTGGTAACAAGAAACCCATCTATGATGGGCTGAATCATGTATCCCAAATTCATATGTTGGAGCCCTAACCCCTGTGACTGTATTTGAAGACAGGGTCTTTTTCTTTTTTCTTTTGTGCAGGAGGATCTTATTGTTGTTTTAACTTACAAGTTTGGGGGATGTTTTCATAGCTTTAGCTTGTCATCTGTGTTTCTTTTTTGGTGGGGTGAAGACAGGATCTTTAAAGAGGTAATTAAGTTAAAATGAGGTCACTGGGGGACCCTAATACATTATGACCAGTATCCTTATGAGAAGAGAATATTTGGACACACAGGAGAGACAGAGGGATGTGTGCATACAGATGAAAGATCACGTGAGGACTCAGCAAGAAGGCAGCTATCTGCAAGCCAAGAAGAGAGCCCTCAAGAGAAACCAACCTTGATGACACTTAGATATTGGACTTCTAGCCTCCAGAAAGTAAACTTCTGTTGTTTAAGACCCCGTTCCCATCTGTAGTATTTTGTTATGAGCAGCCCTAGCTGACTAATATACCATTTCAAAAGGGTTTGAATACCAGAAGAAATGATTTGTTCATATAATCAGAGGCCCAGAGATGAGGCAGCTCTGGAACTGATTAATTTACCCACTCAGAAGCAGCTTTTCTCATCATTTTACTTTGCCATTTTTTTCTAGTTACTTTTGCTGCCTAAACAAACTACGCTGTACGTACTACCGCTGTACGTAAATCCATGTGCTGTGGCTTATGGATTCTGTGAGTTAGGACTTTTGTCAGTATATAGCAGAGATAGTTGCTCCATTTCAACAAGAGAGGATATAGATCTTACCTCTTGTGGGAGAAGTGTCAAAGAATTTGCAGCCATTTAAAAAAATTGCCACTCCACACTCAACATGGGAGCTAGTCCCTTTCTTGGCTGTTTAGAGGGCTGCAGCCATGCTATGCATCACAATTTCACATGTCAATATCCAGTTGTAGAAAAGGACAACCCTCCCTGAAGTTTCACCTTTCAGTGAGAGAGGATATAGATATCACCTCTTGTAGGAGAAGTGTCAAAGAATTTGCAACCATTTAAAAAAATTGCCACTCTACTCTCAACATGGGAGCTAGTCCCTTTCTCGACTGTTTAGAGGGCTGTAGCTGGGCTGCAGCCACACTATGCGTCACAAGCTCACAAGTTAATATCCAGAGGTAGAAAAGTACAACATTTCCCTGAAGCTCCACCAACAGGCTTCTTCTCACATCTCTTTGGCCAGAATTGGGTTATGTGCCCTTTCCCAAGTCACTCACTGGCAAAAATAATGTAATTTACCTTATCTGGTTTAGCCTAGTCAAGACCTACTACCCTTGGGCTAAAGATGGGATGCCTTTCCTTGAGCACAAGGTCATCTAGGGCCAGGTATGGTGGCTCGTGTCTGTAATCCCAACACTTTGGAAGGCCAAATTGGGAGGATTGCTTGAGTCCAGGAGTACAAGACCAGCTTGGGCAACATAGTGAGACCCAATTTCTATTAATTTTTTTTTTAAAGTCTCATGTAGTGGGCAAATACTCTTCAGAACTGGGGCTCTGCCACTGTGAAAGAGCCTTGAAGGAGAATGGATGTGGGTAGGTGACTGCCAGTGTCCACATAAACTTTCTGAAGAGTCTGCCCTAATTAGGAAGTATTTAAGAAAGAAGATAAAGATGGCTTTCATTATGTCTGTAGCCCATGGCCCTCACCAAGGCCACAATTGGAATTATTTTTTCCTTCTCTCCCCTCGCCTCTGTACAGAGATCCATTACAATTTTTAGTACCAAGAGCAAATGCTTCTGTTCTTGGAAAATCAGATGATGCACAAATAGCATGTTCTTAAAGCAAATGTGACAGTTACAATTGGGATCCGGCCTCCAGATGGGGTCATCAGAACCCAGTGTGACAGCTACAATGCATCTCTGATTCCTCATAATAAGCATAACAGCCTCTGAGACTATCTCAACACAAACTAGGTTATGAATGATTGATTAATAAGTGGGTGAGTGCTCTACAGATCGCCACATGCCTGTTCTGCTAAGAGCCGTCATCTCCCATCCAACATGCTCTTATCTGGGAGCTCACAGAGGGAGGCCTGTTCTTTATGGAACAAAGTCAGGGGCTAGGATGTTCTTCATGATTCATATTGATAGAGTCCCACAGGAAAAATGGGATTTTCCACACAGGGCTGACAAAATGAAAGTTGTTAGAAACTGTGTAAGTTGTCCTCTGTGTGTGTGTCTTTCTGAGGGTGTTTTCGTATCTGTGTCTGCAGTTTGTATGTGTTTCTACATATGTCTGTATGTCTCTGCAGATGGTTGCTGTGTGTGTATATGTCTTTATGTGTCTGTGTGTACTTCTTTGTGTCTTTCTGTATGTCTGTCTTTTTATGTGTGTCTATCTTTGTGTGTGTGTGTGTGTGTGTGTGTGTGTGTGTGTGTGTGTGTCTTTTTGAGTATATGCCTCTGTGTCTTTGTCTCTGTCTCTCTCTGGGCATGTGCATGCCTGGTTCCCTGTGTGTTTTGGTGTGTGGGTATATTCCATTCTATGCAGATATCTTTCTGTGTGACGTTTTCTCTGTATGCACTTGTGTGTCCCTGTCTGTATGTGTGCGTGCGCGCGCGCGCGCGTGTGTGTGTGTGTGTGTGTGGTATAGTGCTCAAGTAGAGAAGAGTAACCCAAGAGGAGGAAGCAACTCCCCACCCCTGGAAGATATAGGTGAATTCAAGCCAGCGTGAGATGTGGAGGGTGTGGAGTGGCCGCTCGGCTCTCTGGATGTTGAACTCTGGTTTTCCTCTAACTCACTAAGTGATTTTCTGTGACCCATTTAAACTCTCTGGGCTTAGTTCTTGTGGAGATAAATACTACTTGCTTGGCCTAGCTTACAGGAAATTTCTGAGAATGAATAGTGATGTAATTTAGAATGCTTTCGAAAAAGTTAAAAGCACTATAAAAAGGAAGGCATTGAAGGGATTAACACTGAACTTTATTCAGGGAAGATCTGTATGTTCAAGATATGCATGGAAAGGGGACTTTGATTGAAATAAAAATCTTTGGTTGACAGATCATGCAGGTCGAGTCACATGTGCTATGGGGGAAGAAACGAGAAAATCAGCTTCACGCTTAGGAAGGGTGTCGTGCTATCAATTAACAAAGGCAGAGAAGGTTCATTGTGGATGCCAGTTCTGATGAGTTCATGATGGCGGCTTGGAACATAATGTGGATGAGCTTTTGGAAGCTGCATCCTGGCAAAAGTGATAATAAAGTCACTTGGGGTACCTGCCATGGATACCAGGAAGTGGGGGGTCTCACAGTCTGTTGGCTATGTGCTTACCAGCCCTCCCAGGGCAGGGGACAGGCAAGACCATATCAGGCTTGGAGTCTGAAGAAGGCGGCCAGTGTCTTAGAAGTTGCTGAAAGTACAGTCTTTCTAAGTTTTGAAGTCATTTAGCTTCTCTTCTCTCAAACCACCTTAGTGAGCCTTCCCAGGGGGTTTGAGAGCAATCCAATTTAGTTTTATTTTTTGTTGTAGGAATGTGTCAGTAACTGTATGGTAACTAGTGTATAGATTTGTGCAAAATGGTATAAAGAGAGGGCCTTACTGGTATTGGGAAAAAGAGATGACTCAGGTTGTCATCATGGATGTGAAGAATCTTCCATATGTTGCCATTTTAACATAACCTTTTTCATGCTGGGTTTTGTCACAAGTTTTAAAGAAATTTGCCAATTTTTCACTTATTCCCTGGAGTCCAACTGAGCTCTTAAGAAAGTTAAAGACAGATGGCATTAAACAAACCCCATAACACTTCTCTTTTTGTCCCCTGTCTGCTAAATATTTTCTTACCTTCTAGCCCCTGTTGAAACTTCAGAGGTCTTCCCACAATAGTGCCATGACTCAGCACATGAGCAGTGACTTAATTTTCTTTTCCAATGCTCCTTCATCTAGCCCTCTGGAGTATATAAGTTCCTTCTCCCTTTATCTGAATAAATAATTGGTGTCATTTTGTGCAGGTAAGCACACATGAGTGTGTGTGTTGGCATCAGATGTCAGTCAGCTGACTATTGATTTCTCGCTAAAGTCAATAGCAGGAGGAATGCTGTTTAAATAGGTTTCATGCATTTTTTTTTTCTAACTTGGGTAACTAGAGGTAGCAATGTGGACTGGGTAGAAAGTTGAACAGGCTGATTTTATGAAGCACTTCATATTAGGCTCTGTTCTATACACTGGGGATAGAATGGGAACAAAGAAGATCCAGTCCCTCTCCTCACTGTCTTGCTGGAGGGATATACAATTTATTTATTTATTTATTTTTGAGTCGAGGTCTCACTCTGTCACCCAGGCTGGAGTGAGGTGATATGATCATAGCTCACCACAGCCTTGACATCCTGAGCTCAGGCGATGTCAGACTGCCTCCTTGTTCAGTCTCCTGAGTAGCTGGGACTACAGGTGCACACCACTATGCCAGGCTGTTTTTTTTGTAGAGATGAGGCCTCTATGCTGCCCTGTCTCGCTATGTTGCCCAGTCTGGTCTCACATTCCTGGCCTCAAGCGATCCTCCAGCTTTGGGCTCCTAAACATGCTGGGATTATAGCTGTGAGCCACCTGTGCCCGGCCAAGGAGACACGATTTAACACACAACTGCAAATGGATGTGGTATAGGCCTCTGAGCATGCACAGCAGGGGCATCTAACAGAACTGTAGCAGGGATCGAAGCGGATGATGGGCAGAGAAGGCTTCTGGAGAAGAACGAGGTTTAACAGTGATGCTTAAGCTAAGGCTTAAGGAATGAGGAAGGTGTTCCCAAGGCAAAGGAGGACAGGGTGGAGATGTAGAAACAGCCCACATGGAGGTCTGGAACAGGGAGCAAGTGGCACATGCCAGGCACAGGGAGATGATCAGAGTGGCTGGGGTGAGAGGTGTGAGGGAGTAGAGATTTGGCTGTAGAGGTGGTTGGTTCATGTGACCTTGAAGGATTCGTTGAGGACTTTAGAGTCATGCATCTGCAACTCTAAAGCACTTATGAATCACCTGGAGATTTTGTAAAAAATGCAGATTGTTGCCAGTGTGGTGGTTCATTCCTGCAATCCTAGCTACACAGGAGGCTGAGGTGGGAGGATCGCTTGAGGCCAGGAGTTCGAGACCAGCCTGGACAATATAGCGAGACCCTGTCTCTGAGAACTAACCAACTAACGAAATAAATAAAACACCGATTTGAATTTAGGTCTGAGGTGGGGCTTGAAATTTTGCATTTCTAACAAGTGTCCAGGTGACGATGCTTGCTGACCAAGGATCGCACTTTGAGTAAGCAGGGCTTTTGACTCTAAGGGCCATGGCAAAATCACGGAAGGGTTTTAGGTAGGAGAATGCCATGACCTGTGGTGGGATGATAGCCACTGCCAGCAGTGTGACAGATGAATTTTAGTAGAGTAGATGGGAAAATGAAAATCAGTGAGGAGGTGGTAACAGACAGTCATAGGAAACGTGGCAACTGTTGATGTGTCAGGTCCATGGGTATGTGGCCTTATTCCCTGGCCCTATCCTGCTCAACTTCCTGCAGTATCAATTCTGGCTTCCTCCCAAGTCCTGTGAGATTCCTGTTCTGTCTGAAATCCAGTCCTCCAGCTTGCCTGGTACTCTGAGAACCACTCGTGGGTTCCCACAGTCTCCTATTAAATTTCCATTGGCTTAAGTAGTCAGAATCTTTACAAACCAAGAAATCTATGCAATTCATTACAGCTGGACCTCTCGTGGCAATTTATGGAACCTGCCAAAGTGCTTCTTGGTTTGTAAAGATTCTGGCTACTTAAACCAATGGGAATTTAATGGAAGGCTGTGGGTGCCCAATATCTGCCTCCTCCACTGGACAAAGGGCTGCTTGGTGGTGGTGCTTCGGAAGTATAAGGATAGGCAATGCAACATCATGCTTAAGAACACAAGCCTTGGCCGGGCTCGATGGTTCAGCCTGTAATCCTAGCACTTTGGGGGACCTAGGCGAGTGGACTGCCTGAGCCCACGGGTTCCAGCCCAGGCAACTTGGCAAGACCTTGTCTCTACAAAATAAAATAAAAAAATATGGCCGGACTCAGTGACTCAGCCCGTAATCCCGGCACTTTGAGAGGCTGAGGCGAGTGGATTGACTGAGCCTGCAGGTTCAAGACCAGCCAGAGCAACTTGCTGGGACCTTGTCTCTACAATAAATAAAAAAATTAGCCAGGCATGGTGGCGTGCACCTGTAGCTCTGGCTACTTGGAAGGCTGAGGTGGAAGGATCGCCAGAGCCCAGCAGGTTGATGCTGGGGTGGCTGTGAGCATGCCACTGCACTCCAGCCTGGGTGACAGAGTGAGACTCCAATTAAAAAAAACCCCCAAAACACAAAACAAAAAACACAAGCCGTGGGGTCACTTGAGCCTGAATTCAAGTCCTGCCTCTGTTATCTCCTAGTTGGTCACCCTCTCAGAGCCTCCGTGGTCTTGTCTGCTTTCAATAAGAATAACACCTGCCGCAGTGTGGACAGGGTTAAATGGAACGATGTAGATCAAGTGCTTAGTCTTATGTCTGACATTCATGGATTCAGAATATATGAACAGAACTCTGCTCCAACATGGTAGGCATTGGGGATATGGCAACTGACAAAGCAGATTTGGTCCCTCCCCCCTTGGAACACTTGACAGAAGATAGTAGGAGCAGCTGCCAATCATTCTCAGCTGGGACTGTCTGCTGTCAGCCCACTCGTTTTGTGCATGGAGGCTGAGCGGGAAGTGCCAGCGGCCACTCGGTCTGAACAGCAGCTCCCCAATACCACCCTGAACACGTTGTGAAGGTGGTCACTCCATTCTATACATTTAATTGATTTCTCAAGCCCTGGCAGCACTTTCAGCTTAATTACCCATAAAACTGAAGCAAGGATGTTGAAATCTAACATCATTTTCCAGCTCAGTAATCTATATGTGGTCAACCCTGCAACATTACATTTAGCAGTTTCCAAAGGCTTGGGAGGGTGTATGCGTGTCTTATCATTAACCAGTGCCTAGAGATAGCTAACAATTTCCATGTAAAACAACTTCTTTGGTTTTGAGGTTGTACATTTTCAAAGGAGGGATTGAGCTGCTAAACACTTGCGGGGGACGGACAAAAGGTTAGGGGACTGTGGATATAGCCATGGGAGGAAAAATGATTGGTGGTCTTTGGCAAGGAGGATGGGACTTGGACTGCTGAGCGCTTTGGCAGGCTCTGTAAAGTGCCACGAGAGGTCCAGCTGCAATGAATTGCACAGATTTCTTGGTTTGTAAAGATTCCGGCTACTTAAGCCAATGGGAATTTAATGGAAGGGTGTGGGAGCCTGATCCCACAGGGAGAAACCACGAGTGGTTCTCAGAGTACCAGGCAGGCTGGAGGACTGGATTTCAGACAGGACAGGAATCTCACAGGACGTAGGAGGTAGCCAGAAGTACAGCAGTGGCCTCATTGCAGTAAGAAGCTGGTTTGTCTATCGGTTGGTCTACTATTAACTCTTTCTGCTCTCCCTGCAGCATTTGTTTCAGGCTCAAATCCCCAGAAAAAGGCCCATGGCTGGGCATGGGCCATAGATCTGCTTCCTAGTTGTTTTGTGAGTATGTAGAGGAAGGCTCTGGTGACTTCAGCTTTTGTATTGGGGGTTGGGCACACCTGGAACTACCCTCCTTCCGTGATCATTCCCAGTGGTTTGGTGGTAAATTTCCAAAAGAAAACGCATGAGAGTGTTAGGATGGGGACAGTGGACCTGGGTGCCTATAGCATGTAAAACCACAAGTTTGTTGACTTACTAGCTAAGAGGCAACTTTGCAATATCTTTCCTTTGAGACTTGTTTAAATGTTTCTTGTCTTTCTGGGTTTTCCCAGGCAATCCTTTATCTTCAGTGTCCTCCTCACACTTTGTTTTTCTCTTAGCTCTTAGTTCTCAGGGACAAGGACTGACCTGATTTGCCTCTGTATTCTTAGGGCTTCACAAAGTGTTTAACACATAGAAGTTTTTTGCTGAATCACAGTTGAATAGAACAAGTATGTGTGGATCTTTTACCAGAAACACCATTGTAAGCAGCTGGGAATTTCAATGGGCTAAGTGTTTTGGGTGGAAAGCATTTAAAAATTGTGTAACACATGCTGCATGTTTAAAACCCACTCCACAAAGGCATGTAGCCTTCAACAGCGTGAATCAGACAGAGCAAAGCACCCTGTGCATTTCAGCTTTCATTCACTTGATTTTTGAAGAACGTTTTCTTTCTCAAAAACCTTCCTCACGTAAGAAATGTTCTTGCCTTGTTTGGTATTAGCCAAATATTTTCTCTTTAATCTGAAGACATGTGATCTTGCTCTCCAGGATATTTTGTATTTCTGCACACCTCTTCAGCTTTGCTCTGTGTTTCTAAGATGAAACTTGAGCCATTTGGGGTGTGTGTGGGTCAAGGATCCTCTGAAAGTTCGCTAAAAATCATTGACATCAGAAAGATTAATTGGAGAAAAGGCACACAGATTTATTTAATGTGTATACAAGGAGCCTTCAGAATGAAGACCCAAAGTTACAAGGGATATTGTCCAGTTTTATGCTTAGGTTCAACCAAGTATGGACAGCCGTCCAGAAATATGATTGGACAAAATGTGTAAAACCTAATGCTAATAGACTGAATAGGGAAAACTGGCAAGGCCTACCATTCTTCCTGGATTCTCTGAGCAGCATTCCTTTTTCCTGGGCCTGGGGCAAGACCCTCTCTGGAATGGGGGTTTGATCACCTACAGTCAAACAAAGTAGGTCAGATGATTCCCTTATAACCAGTTTTTACGTAGAAAGGTGGTGGGAAAGTTAGAGTAATATTTTTAGACTTTGTGGAAAGAAGTTCTGGTTTCTAAGACCGGCCTTGGGGAAGAGGGATTCTAGTTTCTATGGCTAGCCTCAGGGGAGAACGGGACAGAAAGACAGGAGAGCTGGAGAAGGTCAGAGGGAAACTTGTGCTTCTGAGGACTTCATTTTGGGGTATTGCTTTCTGAGCCCCAACAGGCATTTGCAGACTTGGTGGATTTAGCTGTAGTAGCCATGTACACATGAATTCTTTCAGAGCTGATCTTTACTCCTAAATAGATAGTCTTATCTAAGGGTGCAGAAATTCCAGATTCTGAACTATATTTTAAAATTAGATCCCCCGACTCCCCTTCAATGAGAAGCATTTGCCATCCTAGACTTTTGTGTCCCTGGTCTAGTCAGAGCAAGCAACAGAGAGACGGACTGACTGACTGCTATAAGCAGAGAAGGAATGTGTTAAAGGGCATAGGACTGCCCCCATGATGAAAGACTGAAGAACTAGACAGGACCAAAGGGAGGATGGACTACCAGGACTCACACTAGAATTGTGAACAGCCCCTGGCCACAGGGCTGGACTGGTGGGGTCGCCACCACTGCTGCCCCTGAGCCTGGACACCACAGCATAAAGAGTTGCTGCTAGCTGCAGTGGACACCCCTGACCTGCTGTTTTAAAGTACTGGGTGGGACTATTTGAACAAATGGGCTTAGGCTACGTCCTCGTGCCCTGTTTTCAAGGGAGGTTGGGAAGGTAAGCATCACATTTCCAGGCTCCCTAACAAGATGCTTAAGGTAGGGAAGGAGATTCCCCAAACGTGAAAAAGAATTCCATCTGCTGGGTAGCCAAAAGAAAATGCTCATGACATATTCACTTTAAGCCACTGTTGGTAGTAGAGAATCATCTTGGTGTTTTAAATCCTGATAATAAAATGCTTTGTTGGTTCAACACAACAACATGAATGGATGGAGGAACATGAAATAATCTACTATGTCTATCATTTCCTTGAGTGTCTGAGTGAAATTGCATTGGCTCTGTGGCAAGTTTACATAGAACTTAGTGCAAAGTCTCTGGATTTGACTTTTAATCCAGGCTCTGCCACTTACTAGCTGGGTGACTTGGGTATAATCATTTAATCTCTCTCAGCCTCAGTTTCTTCATTTGTAAAGCAGAGATGACTTCAGCTTACCTCTTACTTAGGGTCCTTTACCCTACCTCTTACTTAGGGTTCTTGCGTGGTGATATCCATAAAGCTCCTAGGATAGTAACCAGCTTATAATAATGTGGAATATATGATAGCTCTCAGGGTTAAGTTGGAGATTGGAGATTGGCCAGAAGGGTCAAAATGCAAGACCTGCTGATGTCCAGGATGTACCAGATGTCCACCTTCAAGGATAATTTGGAGGAAGGAGGTCATCATAAAAGATGAAGTGGGTGACCTCCAAGTTGGATGACCTCCATCAGGCAAGATGGGCAGATTCCCAAATGCTACTGGTCACAGGTGCCTGAGCAGAACAATCTGCTTTCAAAGTACAATTAAATAGGAAAATGCACGGTGATCTCAAGAGGTAGACCCACTCTGGTGCCCCATCTGCTCAGCTTAGGCACAGCAATTAGACAGTGCAGGGGAACATGTTTATTTTCGGTTTATAGAAAGTTTAAAAAAAAATCTCTGCAGAACTCAAAAAGGGGAGTGTTCTCAGACACAGATGATCTCAACAACCTTTGTTTAGGTTGGAACCCTGGGAAAGTCATCAATCCTTGGACACTTTCATACTTCTATTTTTGTTCCAGCTATCCAGCAGATGATGAATAGGTTTTTATTTCTCCTAAGTGCTAATTTAAGAAGGATCTCTTTTAAAAGCTATTTATTGGGAGAAAACATGAAAGATGCAGTGAGCCCATTAATGAAATGATCTGGTGGTGTTGCTGACTCACTTTTTCAGGTACGGTGTCAAGTTTATTATTGTTTAGCATTTTTGCTAAATTAAGGACAAGAATGAATCACCCAAGAAAGAAAGAAAGATTTTTAAGAGATGTGCCTACATTTGTTTTTCCATAACTGAGGATCCTTTGAGTTTATGTAAGATATTATTTCAGGGATAGCACATCACCTCTAAAGCTGATGCGCTTAAAGCTGGGCTGATTGTGAAAAGCACCATTTGAATGTTTTCACAGAGGATGAGGGATGGAATATGCACACACTGGTCACCCAGGGAGGAGCTGAAGTAGTCACTTATCTCTGTAATGGAGGCAGAGAGACTATTTGCACGTAACAGTTGATTTCATGGTGGTGACAATGATTCATCCCTACTTCCCACAGCATCTAGAGCAAAAGTAAACTCAGGTCTTATGACTTTCAAGAGAGTATGTAATGCAAAAGTAAAAATTCATCCTGTCTCCTGCTCTTGTAGCCCACCTTCCTTGCATTCTTCTCGTACTCATCCTTCTGCAAGCAGCAATTTTCTTTTTTTTTTTTTTTGAGTCAGAGTCTCACTCCGTCGCCCAGGCTGGTGTGCAGTAACGTGCTCACGGCCACTCCAGCATCACCTGCTGGGCTCTGGTGATCTTTCTGCCTCAACCTTCCAAGTAGCTGATTTATTGTAGAGAGGAGGTCTCGCCAAGTTGCCCGGGCTGGTCTCGAACCTGCGGGTTTAGGCAATCCACTTGCCTCGGCCTCCCAAAGTGCTGGGATGACAGACTGAGCCACTGAGCCCGGCCCAAGCAGCAATTTTCACTTCTGTACTGCTTTGGACCACAGGCTTCCTAATTTACAGAGGGAACTTTGTTAGTGCAGGGAAGGCAAAAAGGTTTTGCCTGTCAGGTTTCAGCCTGAGATTGATTGATAGTGGCTGCCTGGAACACCATGCTGAAAGGGCTTCTAAAGAAAGTTGCCTCTAGGCACAGAGAGAAGGAGGGTGGTGATTGACTCGTAATGCCTACCATGGGTTGGAGAGACAAATAGTGGCCTGAATATTACTCATTTTGCCATCTTCAACCAGTGCAAAGAACACAAGACTAGGAATTGGGTCTGGTCTTTTAAGCATAACATGATATGAGATTTTGGATAAGCTTCAACATTCCAGGTTTCTCAAATGCTATTCTGGAGGAAAGAAGAGAAATAGTCTACCATACAAAATCCAAAAAAGGCTGTTATAAAGATCAAAAAAGATTTTATTTAATTTTAATTTTTAATTTTAAAGATGTGGAGTACAATTCAGGGTTAGGTATACAAATGTTCATTATGCAGGTACTCTTGTTGATGAGGTGTGCCCCTCTTCCCTGGCAGTTTCCCTCAACTGCCAATCCTACCCCACCTCCCCTGGAAGTTTCCCACTACTGCCAATCAAAAAAGATTTTAAAGCCCAGAAATATGTATAATATATTATTATATTTCCATTTTCCAAATGGAAGGCTAACTTGTACTCTTATTTATGTAAATAAGACTCAGAGGCTGGGCTTGGTGGCTCATGCCTATAATCCAAGATGGAGGCAGGAGAATTACTTGAGGCCAGGAGTTCTAGACTAGCTGGAGCGACATAGTGAAACCCTCTCTTAAATAGAAAATAAGCAAAATTAAAATAAAAAATTTGGTGCAACTTTTGTTAAATGGAGAAAAGGAGTAAACCTCAATGCTAAGCCTCATATATAAAGAAAGGATTTTTGTTTTAAAAAAATAATAAAATAATAAGACTTAAAGCTCCACCATAAATAGATTTATTTATTTTACAAGAGTAGAAAGTTTGGGGGAAGGGAATCTTGGAGTCCTTAAGGGGAAATGGGAGAATTGTAGAAGGTCAGAGATAGAAGGGCCTTAGATATTATTTCTTTCTCTCTCTCTCTTTTTCTGGGAAGCTCCCTTTTCCACCTCAGACAAAATTCTTTATGGACATCCATACAATAAACCAATATGCTTAATTGGATACAGTACACCAATAAATGATGCTATTCTGTTTGAAGCTGCTCATTTCTTACTAGGCTTTTCAGATTCCTGGTGTAGCACAAGTGTCATTAAATATATTTTAATTCAGTTAGGTGTCCCAGCATCTTCAGAAAGAGGTATCAAAACTTTTCCAACATTTAAAATTCCCTGGCTTCATCAGTGACATCTTGGATCTTGACCTCCAAAGTGAGTGACCAAATTCTCACGGACTAGGCTGGGAAGAGAGGTACTTGTTTGAAGTCCAAATGATAGGTTGCCTAATATGGAGAAAAAAAAAGTGTGAGACAAAACCCAGTCATAGTTGTATCATAAGCACCAGGGAATAAAAATCAACTGTTCCATTTGTAAAAGTCTTAAGTAGAATGAATAGTCCTTATAGTGACTTGGCCTTGTCATGAGTCATTCATCCAACAAGTAGTTACCCTTGTACCCCCATTTAGCACTGGGGATCCAATGCCTGGAGAGACAGAACGGACACAGAGTTCATCTTCCTTTTTTTTTTTGAGATAGGGTCTTGCTCTGTCACCCAGGCTGGTGTGCAGTAGCATGATCATATCACTGCTGCCTCCAATTCTTGGGCTCAAGAGATCCTCCCACCTTGGCCCCATGAGTAGCTGGAACTATGGGTGTGTGTCACCATGCCCAACTAAGTTTTTATTTTGTGTAGAGATGAGGTCTCACTATATTGCCCAGGCTGGTCTTGAACATCTGAGTTCAAGTGGTCTTCCTGCCTTGGCCTCCCAAAGTGCTGAGTTACAGGCATCAAGCCACCACTTACAACTGAACAAAGATAAAAAGATAATTTTAGACAGTGATATGTGGAATGAAATTAAATCATTTTCATACAAAGGAATTGAGGGTGCTCAATACTTGTTCAATGAATCAATAAGGGCTTATTACTGGCCACCACTGGCCCCAGACCACACGTCAACAATAAACTTATCAATTGTAGTTTTTTCTTTCACTTCGTTTGAGTTCCTTATGGATTGAAACCCATATCAATTGCAATCTTAGAGTTCCCATGGGGCATGAGAAAAACTTCATTTGCCTGACTCGAGTGGGAGATTGGCTCAGAGCATTGTGACTCGAGGTTTTTATTTCTTTATGTTTCTGAACTACCTGGCAACATTTCTGTACTTATAGCAATGTCATAAAAGCTACTCCCTGTTCAGGGTAATGGAGCACAGAAGAGTTGTGTTAGGAGTTTATAACAGTCGGAGAAGAGGTGCTGGAGTAGCCAACTTGAAGCAGAATAACTTTAATACATCTTGTTGACTGAGGAAAGGCAAAACATTTTATGGATCTAGAAAACAAACAAGCTTAGAACTTGGAGAAAGTGGTGAAAGGACTCAAAGTCAAGAATAGGGAGAGAAGGACTGAGAGCCAGTCAGACAAATAGAGGCTCGAGGAACTAACAGAGGACAAAAAGCTGGTTTCCTTTGCACTGTGATTCTCCCTCCTCCCCCTTTATGAGAATGAAAGGGAGATTAAAATAGCCCACATGAAATCTATTTGAAAAACACGTAGTTCACAAGAAGAACCGTTCATCTAACTGTGATGTTTAATTTTTTTGTTTTGTTTTGTTTTTCTCTCTCCCCTGTACAGTGCTTAATACTTAGAGGTTTATCAGTAATGGTTTGCTCATTGAATAAATGAATAAAACCAAGCCAGACAGCAGGTAGATCCCTTAAAAAAAAAAGAATAGCCACTGAGAAATTCAGAGCAAGGATGACTTTGGGCAATAGTGTTTAAGAATCATTTTTAAGTAGTTGCCTGTTCTGTGCTGGGCTGTTCTGTGCCAACCCCTGCAACCTTTAATAAAAGTCTACTACATAAAACTCACAGCATAAGCACAGGACCAAATAATATCCAAAGATGGCAGTAGTTACAAGAGGAAGGCTAATGAGTGTCAGTGGGAACAGGCATTCCAAGTGAGAGGTGGCCAGAATCCTCTGAAAATTTGGGGAGGGTGTGATGTCTCATTATGCTGGGTCAAAGGCTTGGGCCCTTCTATTTGGCCGTTAAAGGAAAAAATAAGTTGGAGGACTTTGCGGGGAATCCACAACTGTCTGGTTATATAAGGATGATAAATACTTAAGTCACAGAGCTGATGTGAAGATTATATTGGCATAATTCATGGAAAGTGCCTAGCATAGTGCCTGGTACATGGTAAGAGCTCAGTGTATGTTAGTTGTCACTTTTCTGTGATGGTTAATTTTCTATTTATTTATTTATAGATTGGAAAATATAGTTTATTTAGAAAGCAAATGAGAGAGAGAGAGAGAGAGAGATAGAAAGAGAAAGAGAAGAGATTCACCTCCCTAAGGTAGGAGAGGGGGCCAAAGCTTAGGAAACATGGTGAGTGGCCATAGCTCAAAGAGCACATGGCCACACGAGAGTCTAGCAAAGCCTGTGATGGTTAATTTTAATGTGTGAGTGAACTTGACTGGGTTACAGAGTGTCCATATTAAATATTATTTCTGGATGTGTCTGCAAAAGGGTTTCCAGATGAGATTATATTTGAATTGGTGGACTCAGGAAAACAGGATGCCCTTTCCAATGTGAATGAAGATCACTCAATCCCTCAAGGACCAGAATATAACAAAAAGCAGAGTAAGGGGGAATTCTGCCCCTTTCTGCCCACTCCGTGAGCTGGGATATTGATCTTACCCTGTCCTTGGACTTGCCCCATTGGCTCCCCCTCCGCCTTCAGACTCGGCCTGGAATTACACCACTGACTTTCCTGTATATAGCTCGTGGACAACAGATCAGGGGACTTCTCAGCTTCCATAATCTCCTGAGCTAATTCCTCATAATAAAGCTCTTTCTCTCCTCTTCTCTGTCTTCTCTTAGTTCTGTTTTTCTGAACCCTGACAGAAAAAAAGACGCCTTAAATTAGACGCATGTCTCATTTGTATGTTTTGAAAGATCAGTGTTCAGTGTTCACAGAGACAGTGTTATGGAGCTGTAGAGTGCCTTCTCTTTCTCCATGCCTTCCGTCCTCTTCCTCCTGGCCTGGGTACATCACTTTAGATCCAGAGGCTTAAGTTGAAGGAGGAAGCCTGTAGAGAAACGCCCTTTTTCTTTTCGTGTCAATCTGGTGAAACCCTTCATCTCTAGCATACCCTTGCTACTGCACAGGCAGAGAGACTGGCAGGGAGATCTGGGGAGCTTGAGTGCTCGTGATTATCCCTGGTTGGGAGTCTAGGCTAAGCAGAAGGCTTCTGGATTTGCCCCTTTTCTTGCACCGTGATGGTCACATCTCATTACATCTCAGCACTTATGCTATGGGATTCTGGATAGTCCTGAAGCCCCAGGAGCCTCTGAGAGCATTTGAAAGCTCATCTCCTTGTTTGGAGCCCTCCTAACCTTGCTATGATTGTATGCATGCATGTGCGTGCGCGCGCACGCGTGTGTGTGTGTGTGTGTGTGTGCGTGTGTGTATGTACACTTTGTCGTGCCTTACGTCTGTGGTTCTCCCTTTTGAGCTGACCTTCTAGGTCAAAGAGTCAAAGTCTTTGCTTGGCTGTGTCCTAGTCACCCTTCAAAACCCACCCTAGACTAGACTTGATGCGCCTCTCACCCTGGCTTCCTCCAGTCTATCACTTACCCCACATGTTTGCTTAATTTTCTGTTTTCTCCTATTATTTATTTTTAGGTTTATTTATTTATTTACTTACTTTTAAGGACAGGGTGTCACTCTGTCGCCCAGGCTGGAGTGCAGCGGTGCAATCATAGCTCACTGTAACCTCGAACTCCTGGACTCAAGTGATCCTCCCATTTCATCCTTTCTAGTAGCTCGAGCTACAGATGCATGCCACCATGCCCAGTTAATTTTAATTTTTATTTATTTATTTATTTTTGCAGAGATGGGGTCTTGCTATGTTGCCCAGGTTGGTCTCAAACTCCTCAAGTGATTCTCCTGTCTTGACCTCCCAAAGTGTTGGGATTATAGGTGTGAGCCTCCGTGCCTGGCAAATTCTCTTCTCTATTTTAAGGCATGTGGAAGCAGAAATGTGTCTGTCTTGGTCACCACCACAGCTGCAGAACCTAGCATGCTGCTTGGTGTTGAGTCAGTATGCAATGAAATTTGCTAAGGGAGGAATGAGTGGTCTGCTAGCCCCATGACTGGCTACTCCCTGTCTTTCTTCCTCTTCTGTAAAATTGATCATTGTCTTCATTTATGTCAAGGGTTTCCATAAGGGCCAAATAAAGGGATGAGCATTTTTAAAAAGAGTACAAAAACGGCTATGTAAACTGTATTCATCGTTACATGTGCTACTGAGTGAAGAGATGTGGTCTGAGGCATTCCTTTTGTTTGTTGTTCACTCCTGCTCTTCAGACACACATAAGTGTCAGTGTTGAATCAATGCTGTCTTTCCAGTGAAAAGATTGATGAAGACAAGCCTTCCTTTCTGCTCCTGTCAGGGTAATGGGTGCCTAGTGACATACTCATCTTAATTTACTGTATGGAGGGTTTTGCCTCTTGGAAACTTATTGTTTTGATTTATTCAGTAGATTTGCCATGATTAAGGCGCCCTGTTTGTTATTAAGATAATACTGACCTTTTCTTTCTTGAGGTGATTGACTGATGAAAGATTTTTTTTTTTTAACAACCCAGTTAGGTTAATTGGATGGTTTCTATCCAGGGATCAACATGTTCTGATTTAACATACAAATCTCTTTGTAAAAGGCTCAATGCAGGGAGATTAAATCTAGGACTAGTCAATGGGCACAGGGGATGAGGAGATAGATTTTTAAAATGGAGTCATTATGAAGTAGAGTTGTTTAGTAGGGGGGTCCAGAGATGAGATGAAGGCAGGAGGGGATGTCTCAGACTGGAGATGTTTATGCAGAAGCTGGATGGTCTCTGAGCAGGACTAATCCACTGGGGGTACCAACAAAATGTAGACACATTTTAAGGGATGTTATCTTTGTATTACTTTTGGTTTGCTGTAATCAAAAGTGCCTGTACTGACGGTAACCACTTTGAACACCCCTTGTGATCGCAAAAGTCATACATGACTTGTATTAATCTTTTGTTATTGATATATATTGAGTATTACAATTTTAATACAGTGTTTCCCTTTCTTAAAATGTGTATACATTTTTTTGGCACCCTCTGTATTTATTCCATGGACATCTGAGGAGCACTTACATTGTGCTCGGCACTGAGCTAGGTGCTGGGAGGAGCCTGCCCCAAAGCCTGGAGGTGTGGGTCTAGTCTTGTCTTGTTTTAACAACAAAAACAAACATATGAAGAAAATGCTCAACATCATTATTCATCAGATAAATGCGAATCAAAATCACAATGAGAGACCATCCCACACCAGTCGGAATGGCTTTTATTAAAAAGTCAAAAACCAACAGATGTGGATGAGGCTGCAGAGAAAAGGGAATGTAAGGGCTGGTGGGAATGTAAGCTAGTTCAGGTCTGTGGAAAGCATTTTGGAAATTTCCCAAAGAACTGAAAATAGAGCTACTATTCGACCCAACCATAACTACTGGGTGTATACCCAAAGGAGCACAAATCCCTCTACAAAAAGGTACTTGCTGTGCGATCTTGGGCTGGTCTCTTTCCCTCTCTGCACAACTGTTTCCTCATTTATAAGGGCTTAACTAGATAGCTTCTCCAGCTCTGTCATGTTTTTCCCCCCCATTATATAAAAAACTCAAATGGAGACCTAAGCCCTTCCAGAGGTCAAACTTCAGTTTTCAGGGAAATAGACCCACTGAGCAACACCAAACAATGGACAGTGAAAGAAGAAGAGGGAACGTTCTATCTGATAAATTAGAGCCATTATTCTGGTCTGGGTCTGTCTGGATACTTACTAGATGAAAAGTAACTTTGCTTCTGCAATAGATCACTGAGTATGAGAGACTCTAAATCCATCCAGGTTGCTGCAAAGACCATACGTTTGTCCTTCTTTATGGCCGCATAATATTCCATTGTCTATATGTACCACATTTTTAAAATCTGGTCCAGCTTCGATAAACAACATGGTTGTTTCCATGGTTTTGCTATTGTGAATAGAGCTGCAACAGACATACATGTGCAAGTATCTTTTTTGTAGAATGATTTGAGTTCCCCTGAGTATATTCCCAAAGGGGGATTACTTGGGTCATATGGAAGGTCGATTTCTAGTTCTTTCAGAAATATTGCGCAGCCATAAAGAAGGACAAACATATGGACTTTGAAGCAACTTGGATGGATTTAGAGTCGATCATACT
>CAUYQG010225781.1:0-10173 GCA_963574415.1 Tarsius wallacei | reverse complement strand
GGAGCACGGGAACTAGAGCTAAGTGCGACATGAACTGCTTCAGTGCTGTTTGTGTAAAATTTGTGTTGTTCGAGTGTTATGGTTTATTCACTTGTTGATGCATGTAAATTGGGTGCATTTTGCTGCCACTGTATGTTACACAGTGACCAATGTTTTTACAGAGGTGAACAAAAAAAATATCTTTTAAGAAATTTGGATTGTGGCTTTGATTTTGAAATTTGATTTTCTTACTAATCTCAAAGGGCCTTGGTTATTCTGTTGCTAAAGAAAATAGGATCAGTAGGAGCAGACGTGTTACAAGGTGGTAGCAATGTCACTGAGACAGTCCGTGGTACTCTTTTATCACCTCCCTGAAACCCACGCCTGAGACACAGTGCTACAGAGCGTGCCAGAGAGTGAGAGCTTGGTATGAGTCACATGAGGGTTATGGCAGACCCCGTTGTGAAGTAAACCTAATCCAACACCCTAGAAATCTAGCTTTCCCTTTTTCCGCCTTTTTTTCCTCTGCTCCTGCTTCCACCAACTGTTTTATTTCTCAGATCCTCTTCTTTCTCAGTGTTATGGACTCAGAAGCTAGATAGTCGTCAGTCTTACGGTACATGGTTTGGGAAATGTTAGAAAATGGACCCTTGAGCCCGAGTGAGATGATGGTCACAGTGGTAATCATACCAGTTTTATCTCCCTTTGGTTGGACACGGGCTGCTGCGTACTGTGGTATGTATACACATCGTCACGTCTAATCGCCTTAATAGCAACGTTGAGTCGGTGCTGTTTTTACCCCTGCCTTGGGGTGGATAAATCGAGGCACAGACAGGCGAGTTTGCCCGCGGTGTTATTACCGAGTGACCTGGAATCCACCTCTGTCCATGCGTGGAGTCTTCCTCCACGTTGTGCAGACTCAAGCGCCTGCTGTCTGCCGGGGCCCCCTTTTCCTCAAGACTCCCGAAGTCGTCGTCTCCTCTGCTTTCTCATCTACAGTCTGAGGGAATTATACCTATGGTCGGAAGATTCACTTAACAAATCCTGTGTGTTTTTGTTGCGTGCTCTGTGCTAGGGACGGAGAAGGCACTGAGTGAACAGAGCGCACTACCCTCTCTGGGGAGAGAACAGAGAAAAGCGAATATCCGCTTGCATGGGTTTTCTCTCCGGTGGTGGCCAGTCGCGTCGAGGAAAGGAGGCGGGATCGAGCGGTCGCCAGGGGGGTGGCAGGGGAGACCTGAGAGAAGCGAGCACATAGACAGCGTGGTGTCTGCCAAGAGGAGGCAGCGCCGCCGGGTTCTTGAAAGTGGAAGCTAGGAAAGTCTCAGGCGTCGGAGCTCTGTTGTACTTTGGAGTGCGTCGTGCAATGTTTTCTTGCTTGTTTGTTGTGGCTCATGATTGGAGCAAGCCTGAAGATTAACATGTACATTTTAAGAGTCATGCTCTGCCAGGCACGGTGGCTCATGCCTGTCGTCCTAGCACTTTGGGAGGTGGAGGCGAGAGGATTGCCTGAGCCCAGAGGTTCGAGACCAGCCTGGGCAACTTGGCGAGGCCTCGTCTCTCCAATAAATCAGAAAATTAGCCAAGAGTGGTGGCCCAGCTACTTGGAAGGCTGAGGCGGAAGGATCGTCTGAGCCCAGCCGGTCAAGGCTGCGGTGGCCGTGAGGGTGTCACTGCACTCCAGCCTGAGCGACAGAGTGAGACTCCGACTCAAAAAAAAAAAAGAGAGTCATGTTCCCTGCATGACTGGCAGCAGTAGTAGAAGGAAGCAAGGAGAGGTGCCCCTGGAATTCAGGAGGTGTGTGGATAATCCATCAGCAGGTAGTTTACAGTTGGCCCTTGAGCAGTGCAGGGGTGAGGGACACTAGCCCCTGTGCCGTGACATCTCTGCCTGTGACTTTTGACCCCCTCCAGATCTAACTACTTACACCTACTGTTGGCCAGAAGCTTGTTGATGACCTGAATGGCTGGTGAACACATATTTTGTGTGTGTGTGTATTGTGTGCTGCATTCTCACAATACAGCAGGAAAAAAAATGTTGCAAAAATAATCAGGAAGAGAAAATGTGTTTTCTGTTTATTTAGTAAAGTGGGTCATCATATAGGTCTTCGTGTTGAGTAGACTGAGGAGGAGAAGGGGGACTGGTTTTGAGTCTTGGTGGCACAGGCTGGGGGGACGGAGAGGTGGGCACACTTTGAAAATGCGCTGTAACTTCTGACTTTCTGCTTTCTCGTTTCTCTAAAAATGTTTTTTTACAATACCAGACTTTCTTCCACCATCTTCTTTCGTGGCAGTCCTTGTATCATAGAAGGGTCATGTAAGATAAGTCAGAAGCAGTTATGAGTAACTGGAACCCTGCTGCAGACTGTGTGATGTCAGTTTGTTCCTGGCACTGTTTCTTCTCCATCGTCTTCTTCCTCATCGCCTGGCCCTGGTTGGAAGCTCGCCCTCCATCAGGACTTCTGCCGTGAATTCCTCTGGTGTACCGTCTACCAGGTCTTGAATTTCTCCGAGGTCCACATTTTGAAACCCCTCATTCCCCACTTTTTTGACCAGATCCACAGTTTCTCCTGGGTTCCTGGATTGGCTCTGCTGTAAACTCAGTGAAGTCATGCTCAACAGCTGGACACAGTGTTCTCTAGCAGGAGTTTATTGTGCTGGGCTTGATGGCTTTCACAGCTTTTTTTTTTATGACAACGATCACCTCTTTTTATTTTCATTTTTAAAAATCTGTATATGTTCATGGGCACACATGTACTTTTGCTGCACTGACACATGGCATCGTGGTGCACAGGCCCTTGGGTGCATGTCACTGAGCAACACACATGGAACTCACCAAGCAACCTCCCCTCATCACCCCCACCCCTCCCCTCTGCGTCTGCACTGTCTATCACTCCACACTCTGTGTCCGTGAGCTCCCTCTTGTAAGTGAGGACATGCTATCTGTGTCTTTCTGAGTTGTTTCCCTTAAGATAATGGTCTTCAGTTCCACTCATGTTGCTGCACACGACACAATCTCATTCTTTTTTTTTGAGTTGGAATCTCTCACTCAGTCGCCAAGGCTGGAGTGCAGTGGCCTGCTCCCAGCCACCGCAGTCTTGACCTGCTGGGCTCCGGCGATCCTTCCGCCTCAGCCCTCCAAGTAGCCAGAACTACAGGCATGCGTCACCATGCCCAGGTAATTTTTTGGTTTATTGTAGAGATGAGGTCTCGCCAAGTTGCCCAGGCTAGTCTTGAACCCATGAACTCAGGCGGTCCTCTCACCTCGGCCTCCCAAAATGCTGGGATTATAGGCGTGAGACACTGCACCCAGCCCAATCTCATTCTTTTGACAGCCGAGTAGGATGCCACTGTGTGTCTAGGCCACATTTTCTTCATCCAGCCTTCCGATGATGGACACGTGAGTGGACTCCATGTCTGCTCTTGTGGATGGTGCCGTGATGAACCTGAGTGGAGGTATCTTTTTGATATAATTTTCTTTTCCTCTAGGTAGGCACCCAGTGGTGGGATTGCTAGATTATGTAGTAGTTCTCGTTTTAGTTGAGAAGTCTCCCTACTGCTTTCCATAGAGGTTGTACTAATTTACATTCTCTGTATCCTTGCCAGCATCTGTTGTTTTAAAACAGTAGCCATTCTGTTGGGGTAAGATGGTATCTCATTGTGGTTTCAGTTTGCATTTCTCTGATGACTAGTGATATTGAGCGTTTTTGCATATACTTGTTGGCCATTTGTCTTCTTTTGAAAGTGTCTACTCATGCCCTTAGCCTATTTGTTAATGGGATTATTTGGGGGTTTTGTTGCTGTTTGAGTTCCTTGTAAATTCTGAATATACAAACCCTATACCCCTTTCAGCTGTATAGTTTGCAAATATTTTCTCCCATTCCACAGGTGATCTATTCGCTCTTTGATTACTTCTCTTTCTGTGCAGAAGCTTTTCAGTTTAATTCAGTCCTGTTGGTCTGTTTTTGTTTCAGTTGCCTGTGCTTTTGCGGTCCTAGTCATGAATTCTTTGCCTAGACCCATGTCCGGAAGAGTTTTCCCTAGGCTTTCTTCTGATGTTTTTGTAGTTTCTGGCCTTACATTCAAGTCTCTAGTCCCTCGTGAGTTGGTCTTTGTGCGTGGGAGAGATGAGGGGTCCAGTCCCACACCTCTGCACGTGACAGTCCAGTTTTCCCAGCACCATTTATTGAAGAGTGTTCTTCCCCAGTGTATGTTCTTGTTGCCTCTTCAAAGGAGTTGGCTGTCAGTACATGGCCTTATTTCTAGGTTCTCTTTGGTTTTTTTTGAAGCAGGGTCTCACAGTGGCACAGTCACAAGTTCCTCCAGCCTCAACCTCCTGGGCTCTGGCGATCCTTCTCAGTCTCCCAAGCAGCTGGGATTACTGGTGCATACTCCCACATCTGGCTTCATTTTTGCTTTTTTTGTAGAGTCGCGGTCTTACTATGTTGTCTAGGCTGATCTTGAACTGCAGGCCTCAAGCAATCCTCCTGCCTTGGCCTCCCAAAGTGTTAAGATTACAGGCGTGAGCCATTGCACCCAGCCTTGGGTTCTTTACTCTGTTCCATTGGTCTGTATGTCTGTTTTTATACCAGTACCGTGCTGCTTTGGTTATTGTAGCCTTGTAGTATAATTTGATGATGATGGCACCCTTCAGTGGTGTAATTCTTCCAGACTTGTTCTTTCTCTCAGAGTTCTCTTCCATCGCATGGACAATCCTTTCTATAGAACACTGTGAGTAACAAGACTTAAATGTCTTTAGGACCCTCCTAATCCAGAAGCTGAATTAGAGATGTTGTGTTTGGGGGCACAGAGACCACTTCAAAGCTGTTAGTGTTGAACTCAAGGGGTTTGGGAGGCCAGGGACATTGTCTGATATGCAGACAAAACTTTGAAAGGTAGTCCCTTATGGCCGCGGTACTTCTGACTTCAGGTACAAAAAACTATCAGCGGAACTGATCCAGAAGAAAGGCTCTCGCAGTCCAGGCCGCCCTGTCGTACAACCAGAAGACTGGCTGCTGGTGTCTGTCTTCCTCTCCAAGGCTCAAGGGGTCAGCGGTTTTGTGGATGAGGGCAGTCCTGATCAGGAACCCCCCGGCAGTGTACAGTACAGTCGAGTCAGCCCATCACTTCTGCCTTAATCCTTGTGCTTGTTCCTCTTCCTAACTAAGATAAGTCCTTTGCAGCTTTTGTTTGCACCCAGAACAAGGCACTTTTGTCCTGTTGGTTTTAAAACCTCTTCAGGCAGATATCCCTTCTCCCCATGATTTTCTGGGTCTGGGGACTTGTCTGCGCCTCTTGGTCAGCAGAAGCTACTTCTCCTGTTATCTTGACATTTTCGAAGACAAACTTCTTTCTAAAATTATCAAACCAGCCGGGCTCGGTGGCTCAGCCTGTAATCCTGTGCTTTGGGAGGCTGAAGTGAGTGGATTGCCTGCGCCCACGGGTTCGAGACCCACCTGGGCAACTTGGCGAGACCTCATCTCTGCAATAAATCAAAAATTAGCCGGGTGTGGTAGAGCGCGCCACCTGTAGTTCCAGCTACTTGGAAGGCTGAGGCGGAAGGATCGCTGGAGCCCAGCAGGTCGAGGCTGCGGTGGCCGGGCGCGGCCGGTGCACTCCAGTCTGGGTGACAGAGTGAGACTCCAACTCAAAAAAAAAAAAAAAAAAATTAGCCAAGCATGGTGGTGCATACCTACAGTTCCAAGCTACTTGGAAGGCTGAGGCGGAAGGATCACCTGAGCCCAGCAGGTTGAAGTTGTGGTGACCATGAACGTGCCACTGCACTCCAGCTTGGGCGACAGAGTGAGACTACAACTCAAAAAATAAATAAATAGTTAAATAAATTAATAAAAATAAAAAATACACTAGATATTACTAAGGATAGTACTTCCAAATATGAGCATCGGTATTTGTAGCTACATCTTGAGTACCTAATTCCCAATACCCACAAATGGGTAAAAAGGCTGATGATAAAGAAAAGTTGGGATTTTTCTATTGATTTCCTTTTGCCTTAATATTTATACATGTTTCAATGTGTGTTTGTTACATGGTTTATTATTATGGTTATTTTCCCATCCGTGTCTATTCATCTTTTTATAATGCAAGTGCCAGGAGGACAAGAATTGTCTTGCAATGTGTTTCTCAACAAGGGATACTAGTAAGTAGTTGAAGCAGAGTTAGTAATGATAAAGAGTTACAGTAGATTGCCCATGTAGTAATTATTACCAATTAGTTAAGATTCAAAGGAAGAGAAATAGTACATATATTCCAACTGGATATTATGTTTATTTCTGACTTTTATTTCCTTGTTTTTTTTCCCACCATAATTTTATTTCTGCTTAAGCTATTGAGTTAAAGAAACTTCATGATATTGATATTTGCTCAAATTAATTGAAGAGGAGGAGAAATATGTGGAGACATAGATAAAACAAGATTGACCATGAATTAAGAATCGTTACTAACAAGTAATGGTGATATAAGGTTTATTATACTATGATCCTATTTGTATACATTTTTGAAATTTTCCATAGTAAAAAGTTAAATACTGAAGTTTTATTCATATAAAAAGGTTAATAAAAGGCATAAGAGTAATACTGTTAGGTTTTATTTTCTGAGAGCAAGCTGTTAAGTGTTACTAATCCTAAGAGAGTTTTAGAACATCAATTTTTAATCTATCAGTTTAAAGATGACCTCTTCCATTTAGGAAGCAGCTGATATGTATTGTTTAATCAAAGACAAAACCTTCAGGCGTATTAACAGACTTCATATTCAGTAGTCATTTGAATTCTTCCTATTCATTTTTATTTTTTTCCTTGAAAAAATCCTATGTTTAAACATGAAGTTTTAGACCCCCACAGCAGCCAAAAATAGTCTTCACTATGTAAATTGATGCAAGACTGTCATAATAAGCCTTCAGCAAAACAAACTAAAACAATGTGATCAAAGGTGATAGTAATGAAGTGTCACTTTAAGAACAAAGGGGAACCATTTAAATATTAACACTATTAGTCCCCTATATCAGAACAAGCACCTTCCCTTCATCCATGCTTCATGACTGGGAAGTAGATACACTATTCCAACAGGAGGCGCTATTCCTCCCTATAGTAGGCAAAAGCAACTCTCCATGGAGTAGGCTGGTTATAGCTTTTCCTCACTTCAGATTCACCAGTTGGTATGAGATATGATGCATAAATACAAATAATTGTGATTGTTTTCTTTTTTAGAGAGAAAGTTAATACATTCTGTATTTTCTTGAGATATATTTAAAAATACACCCTATTTATTTAGTTACTTGTTTTATGTATTATTCACACGGATTTACTTACACTTTAGCTTATATGATCAATAAAAATGACATGATTCCTTAGGACATACACCCTGTTATCTTCTTTGGGGAAGAAGCCTCTTCTTTATAAAATAAATAGAACACAGTAGAAAAAAAAGTTAAGCTTAACAGAAAGATAAAACGTTAGACATTTTAAGAACTATACTTTTATTTTGCTATCATGCTCATCAACTTTCTGGAGCTTGAGATTCATTTTTGTTTAGTCAAATAATTAGAAGTGTAAACTTATATGGCTACTAACTATAATAGTTGCTGGAGTTATTGTAACAGTTAAGTTAATAGCTAATGACGACCACCCAATGATATAAACCCCAGTAGAATGTTCCTTCCCCCTCATATATCAGTCCAATGAGGGTTTCCAGCAGACAACCTTCTACGAGGAAATTCAGGGACTCGGCCTCTCCCCAAGCTGTGTCTCCACTGTCAACATACTTCTTCAAATGTCACTATTTAAGAAATAAGCAAGCATGGGGATGGTAGGTTTACTTCTTAACAGCATCAGTCACAAAATGACACACATAGCATCTGCAACATTCTAAATGGGGATCAAAATTCCATTAATTGAAATAGACACTCTTTTCTAGGAGGAATATCTCTTTCATAGTTCTGGTAGTCCCTGGATTGATATTTTGACATGTGTTATTGCCTATGACCATATTTAAATTGGGCATGGGAAGAATAGATGTGTTCTTAGTCTACTTTCCATACAAGTTCTTTTAGGGTTTATCAAAGAAATTCAGGCTTTTTTTGATTATACAGGTAGTTTGTTTCATTAGAAATTATCTTTAGTAACTTGGTACAGAGTGAGTCCTGCTTCAGGAAAGATATAGGAGGCATACTTTTTTCCAATTTTTCTGCTATGTGCAACACAAAACTCTTTACATTATATACAAAATATACATAAAAATAGAAAAGAGAAGAGAGGGCAATAGCTCAGACTATCATAGGCAAGTTCTCCAAAAAATAAGGTGGTCATAGGGTTTCCTCACTTCAAGTTTTCCAGAGGGTATGGAATAGCTAGAGACCTAATTCTTGCATAATGGCAGATGTTGACGTGAAAAACACAATTCATAAAAAGAAAAATCATTAAATTTTACTTCACCAAAATTAAAAACTTTTTCTCTGTAAAAAAACTTTGTTGACAGGATAAAAAGTCAAGCTACAGACAAGGAGAAAATATTTGAAAACCACAAACACAAAGTAACAAAGGACATGGACCTAGCACACATAAGGAATTCTCAAAACTCAGCAGTTTTCAAAAATCCAATTAGAAAATGAGCAAAAGACATGAAAAGTCATTTCACAAAGGAGTATGTGCAGATGACAAATAAACACATAAAAAATGTTCAACATTAACAACCTTAGGGAAATGCACATTAAACTGCAATGAGATATCACTATGCACCTACAAGAATGGCTAAAATATAAAAAGCAGCAGGGACAACACCAAATTCTGTTAGGAATTTGGAGAACTGAATCACTCATACCTTGCTGGTAAAAATGAAAACTTGAACAGCCAATCTGAAAAACAGCATGTCAGTCTTCATTTTTAATATTTTAATTTTTTTTAATTTTAAAGATGTGGTGGACAATTCTGGGTTAGGTATACAAATGTTCATTACATGCAACTCCCATTTGACCCAGCACTTGCATTGAGTACACATCCCACAGCATTTAAAAATCATGTCCACACCTAAACCTCTATGCTAGTGTTCACAGTAGTTCTGCTCATAATGGCCAAAATAATTTTTCCAAAAACTGGAAATAATTCAGATGTTTTTCACTAAGTACATGATTAAACAAATGGTGGTAAATCCATACTACAAATGCTACTGAGCAATAACAAAAATTAACATATTCAACAACCTAGATGTATCTCCAGACAATTACCCTAAATGAAAAGAGCCAGTCTCAAAAGGTTACATATCTGAATATTCTATCTACATAACATTATTGATATCATAAAATTATTAGGTGGAAAACAGATCAATGTTCACCAAATATCAGTGATGGAGGGTGGGTTGAGTGTGAATATAAAGGGAGATCATGAGGAATATCTTTGTGGTAATAGTGTCGCTTATTATCCTGGTCATGGTGGCCACTACATTCACCATTTATGATAAAATGATATAGAAATATATAAACACATTATGCCAATAACAGAATCTTAACTTTGGGAGTACACTATAATTATGCAAGGATTTACTTTTGGAAGAAACTGTGTGAAGAATGCACCGGACTTATTTGTACCATCTTGGCAACTCCTTGTGCATCTATAATAATTTCAAAACTAAGCATTTTAGAAATAGTATATATGATTTCATTTATTCAAATCTGTTTCATGTGAAATTACTCAGTGTTTTCTGTACAGTTTTAAAGTTGATATTATTATTATTATTATTATATCTTATGCTTCCCAATCTTATTAAATTAGTGGTGGCTACTTAGGCAATTTGAAACAAAGATTCAAATCTTTACCAATAAACCCTAATCTGAAACAACAGGCTTTTATCTCTTCTGTGATGCCAAGTCAGTAGTTTAAATTAAAAGTCTTATAGGGTCTTTGTGCCTGTTTAGTCTTCAGTCATTTATATTGATAATATAATACAATGGACAAATTTTGTAATTTAAAACTAAAATGTGACACTGGTATAATGGGTAGGCCATGTGAAAAAATTGATACTAGTGATTGGAAAGCTAAAGATCTTTTTTTTTTTTTTTTTTGAGTTGGAGTCTCACTCTGTCGCCCAGACTGGAGTGCAGTGGCTGCTCCCGGCCACCGCAGCCTCAACCTGCTGGGCTCCGGCGATCCTTCCGCCTCAGCCTTCCAAGTAGCTGGAACTACAGGC
>CAUYQG010225780.1:0-15687 GCA_963574415.1 Tarsius wallacei | reverse complement strand
CTGATCCTCTTTTGTAAATGTGGTATTCTAAAAACTACAGAATGGTGTACAGATCAGTAGTGTATGTATGGAGCCAAACTACCAACCTTAATTCCTGAGTTCATTTACAAGCTATAAAGCTTTGGGTGAGTTGCTTGACATATGTGGGCCTCAGTCTCCTTATCTGTACGATAGGAGTAATAATAATGATAGATGTTAAGAATTTTTCAATGAGGTTATTAATGCAAATCACATACCACAATACTTGGCATAGTCCAATTCCAAGGCATAACTTATTATACTCTGGCATTCTATAGTATTTTTTGAGAACAGAAAGAGACCTCTCTTTCGGAGAGTTGCCTGGAAGCTAGGTAAAGATTTCCACATTTGGTGTTTATCATGGTGTACATACTTCTCAGTAGGCACAGTCTCTCCAAGTCCAGAACTTTAACATCTGAGCAACCAGACAGCCATGGAATTGGTTTCATGATATTATTTTAGAGTCATCAACCAGTTCCTTCATGTGAATTCCTATTCCTCTGTTGTTTATTAACCTCCACTCAACTCTGGATACTCTCCTGCTGGTGGAAATCCACAGGAGCAGCCAGAGACAGAGAGCAGTACCATCCAGCGAGGAGACCAGCACTTGCAATTGGCCTTCACTTCTCTGCAGGACCTCACACAGCTCAGAGTAGAACATCATCAGGACATTGCCTGATGGACCTGTCGCCACACTCACAGGAGGGAAGCATCTAGGAAGAGGCAGGTACAAGAAACCCTCAGGCAAAACACTAACCCACAAGAAAGTAAGCATGACTGAGCTCAGAATGCTGCCCCTGGGATGTGGAAAAAGCCCAGAGGTGCCCTCCAGCAGCTGCTGCTCATGTCAAGAACATTCTGACAAACGACTTAGCAAGTCGACTTAGCAAGTCGTTTACTGAGGGTACAAACTGCATTTCAGAAGGTCCAACCCACCGAGACGACTGAAACAAGCTAGACTGGGTACTAATGCACACGATAATGTTGTAGCATCAGGAATAGCACAAATTTCACTCAAGTGGAAGCCTAACTTCTGCACTAAAAAATATCTGTAGCTGGATGAGCGTGGCGATTCTGGGCAAGGTTGGTGCCAGGCGGAGGCACAATTGTGCAAGGAAATGGCAAAAGGGAAATCCAGAGTGTGAATGGTCCACCAAGGGCACTGGAACATCCCATGGTGTATGGGAGAGGACAATAAAAACTAACACCATTTACCGGGTGCTTGCCGTGAGCTGCTCCCGGGCTTGGGGCCCTAGAGATGTTCCTATGAACAATAGCAGCCGTCTAGGACAGGCGGTCCTTTGCTCTGGCGGTGACCTGGGGACTGAGGATAAAGAGGCCAGTAAGTGGTGGATTCCAGCCATCTCTTCCAATGAATTAGTAGATCCCAACAGCCCCAGCGGTGTGTGGGCTGGAAAAGCACCTCTATGTGTCTCTTGATTCTTGAATGTCAGCATCATGAAACACATAGGAAATGCTGCCATTGCAATAAGGGCATGCCTATCATCAGGTGCCAGCTAAAGCTCTCTCTTTCTGGCAAACACCCATTCCTGCACAATCAGGATACGGGGAGGCTGGCCAGGGCCACAAGCCAGTTGATTCTGCAGCTTGAGGTTTCTCTACTGTCCTCAGGACACTCTTGGACTGAGTTTCCTGCCTAGTGATAAAACGTCTGAAAAGAAGGTTATCCGTTCTCTCCTCTAGGAAAGCAGTTGGTATCTCTAGATCTGGCCATCAGTTAACACATGCGGGTAAAATCCCGAAAGGGCGATCATTTAACGCACACATGTCCAAGGAAAAAAGGAGTGCTCTCTTTTACTGGGAGTTCTACAAGAGGCTTAGACGGGGTCACTTCCCAGGAGATGGTTGTACTGAGTTTGCAGATTTGGGCTGTGACTCATTCAAATTAGCTGGGCAATGTGAATTAGCATGCAGAGGATAAAGGGAGAGAGGAGAAACACCCATGTTCGAATAGAAATTAAATGTCTGATGGATCCCCTGGTCATCTTTGACACTCACATCCAAGACTAGCATGTGGCACCAGTTGGCTCCAGCACAGAAGTAACTGCTGCGTGTTAGGGTCAGGATAGGGTGAGGGTGGAGGGATGGAGAGAGAGGCGCAGCACCACCGGAGCCGGCAAGCCTGAGGTGCGGCTGGCAACCCAGAGATCCGAGTGATGCAAAGAATTGCAACACACAAAGAGGCAAAAAAAGAAAAGTTTACTTAAAAAAAAATTAGAGAGAGAAGAGTCACCTCCCCAAGGTGGGGGAGGGGGCCAAAGCCAGGCAGCGTGGTGACAGCCAGAGCTCAAAGAGCACATGGCCACACCAGAGTCTAGCAAGGCAACAGCCACTGGCTGCTTGTGGTTGAGTCCCTTTAACCATTCCCCTTGATGGGGGAAGATCATTATGGTGATTGGGTGGTGGTCTGCTCCATGTCATCACAAAGGGGCGGGCAAGTGCAGGTACTGATGTCAGGTGATAGACAGCAGGCAGATGGGTGGGTTAGTCACATGACTGCTGCCATGGTGGGGTCTATCTGTGTCATGTAGGTCACAAAGGGCTGCTTAGGTTAACTTGGGGAGTTTGGGGCTGGAGGGGTTTTTCCTGCAAGAGACTTGTTACACATTTGCAATTCACAAACTCCTTGACCAAAGGTGGCTGTATTATCACTTTTATGACTTTGGCCAGCCAAAGGGTGATCTTTGATCTTCAGCCTTGACAAGGAACCTAAACGTTTACTAGAGATTATTATGCTAAACCATGAGTTGAAATGTTGGGCTGTCCAGGTCTTGCATCTGATGGAGATTTGCTGAGGGGGAATGGGATAGGCTGCTGCTTGTCCTGCAGTAGAATGTCTGAACGCTTTCTAATGGTTATGCTGAGGCAAAAAGACTAAACTAACAATAAGCTAAGTTTCTTCTAGGTTTCTATAGGTACCACCTTTCACTGTGTACCTGGGCTGAGACCCTGCCATGCCTGACCCAAGGAGACCTGCTTGGTGACCAGGAGGGCACAGCAAACTGATACCACACTTGGCCTCTTGCCCTCAGACCCTGACAGGCAAGAGAAAACTTTCCCTAAGGCCCAAGTCCTTTCAGCGGGCCACACCACTGGCTGACATTCTCAGAGGGCAGGTTCTGGGCTACCTCACAGCGTTCTCGAAAAAGCAGAAACCTAGGTTCCGCCACGGTGTCTAGGGTCCCAGGAACTGGAGCTTCTCCACGTTACAGAAAACCAGAACGAGAGTTTCTTTCCTCATTTCGGGAAGCCACTGGCTCTGCACTCCGAAGCCCGTCCTCTAGGCTACTCCCCCGACTGAGCCAGTACCCCTGCCCTCAGAACAATCTGAGGCAGGACCAGAGCCCAGCTCCTTACTGCCACCCCCCCCCACCCCCCACCCCCACCGCCACCCCCACCCCCACCGGGCCCCTCGATGGCTATCGCGCCTTCGATCGGCTATTGACGGGGGAGGCCGACTCTTTTCTCCTATCCCAGGAGAGGAAAGACGCGGAAACCATGGCTTTGGGGATGGAGGGGCGCGAACACCCCAGGGCTGCGGCGACAGGGAGGGCCCCGCGGCACGGGAGGACCAGATGGGCGAAGGGGCTTCGGCCTCGGTGCGGGCGGGAGCCAGGCCGCTGGAAAGTCCGTGCGGAGTCCGTTCGCCCCTCGCAGCCCAGGGAGCCTCCCGGGTCTTCTGTAGGACTCGGCGCGCAAAAAGGTCGCAGGCTCTCGTGGCTCCCTCGCGCCTCAGAGCGAATAAAGCCAGAAACACGGCCTCCGGAAGGCGCCATGCTGGCCAGCGGCGCTAGTGCCCCGCCCCCGTGCCACTGCGCGTGCGCCTCGCAGCGACCTCGCGCTCCCAGGGGGCGTCGGGAAGCGGAAGTGCTCGACTGACCCGGGAGGGCGGCTCCCAGTGCACGCTGGCTGTTGTCTGCCGCTCCCGAGGTCTCCGGCTCTTGGCGGTGAAGTAAGGCGGAGGGGGAGATGGTGATGGGTTTAATGGGGGGATTGTTCGGGGAGGCGTGGGTGAGCGACCCTGCGGGGGTTGAGTGACACTGGCCGGGGGCGTGAGGGGTGGGGGCGAGGTTCGGGGGCCAGCGAGTGATGCACTGAGTCATTCGACGACTGATTCCTGAGCGCCCAGTAAATGCCAGGCACCGTGGCGAGCGTTTCGCGTTCATCTTCACCGGAGCCCTGTGTCTTCGTTTAGAGAGAGAAAACAGCAGTGGCTCGGCAGCCTGTCCAGAGTCACTGGGGTAGCAGACCCGAGGAATCCTTTTTCCCCCCCTTTTCACTACTTTATTATGTTTATTGTTTCCTGTATGTCTCCCCCGCTGGAATATAAACTCCGCAGGATCGGAGAACTCGGGTTTTGCCCACGGGAGTATTTCCAACACGCAGAACAGGCACGTAGAAGGCACTCATTTCTTCAGTGAATAAATGTGGCACAGTAGGCGATCGGTTGATTCCAAAGCCTGGACTCCTAGTATGGCAACGTTTAGCTCATTGACGATAGTTGAGCTCTGTGTGAATGCTGACGTCTAAGACTGGAATGAGGCATTGCATCTGCTTCTATGGAGTGGAAACCTTTGGGTTGTACTCCGCTTCGCTCCATGGAAAGCAGCATAGGGGTTGCTAATGGAATCTCCTGTGGTCATTGTGTTTCCAGGGTCAGAGTGCATAACAGAGACCACTGCTCACCACCTTCAGACGCTGGCGTCCCTGCCCCCTGCTTGGTCACTTAGGCTAAGGAGACCCAGGCCGAGGCCTCAGGAGGAGGTGAGTTCCCCTGGTCACAGGTAGAGATCTGGTGCTGCAGTGTGGTCTTAGCTGAGGTGCATTTCTCTCTCTCAATTTCTTGATCCTGCCTCCTTGGGAACAAGACAGGTGCTCTGAGGCGAGTTGGAGGAGAAGGCTCAGCCCAGTCCCAGACCCTCTCGGCAGAGGGAGGAGGCTCACAGGACAGCAGGTCCTAGAGGAGCTGGTTCTGCAGTGGCCTCTGTTTCTCTTTCAACTGAGAGAGAGCAAAGCTGGCTCAGCTTACAGGCATCATGGAGGATCACGTGACAGTGCAGTTTGATCCCTGTGGGAAGACAGAGGGATGAAAGTCACAGGTAGATGGAGGTGTAGATGGCCCCACGGGAAGGTGTCCTGCTGTAGTGCTCGCAAAGGCGGCATGAGGCTGGGAAGGATCACGACCAGCCACAGGGTATTTTGTCCTCTCCTAGCACCCCTATTTGTGTATCATTTTTGCTCCCTTCTCTTGCCATTGGCTGCTTCTGGATTTGAGCCAATCTCACAGCATCGACCTTTCACCTGCTTCTAGGGGACCTTCTGAATCTCCCTCCAGCCTGACCAAAGTGCAGAAAATATATTTTCAGTAGAATTTCTTAGTAGTCTCTAGGCATACATGCTGTCATCCAACTCCACTGCCTTATTTTGGTGCTTGATGAAACTGGGAGCGAGGCGTGACTTGTAAAGGGTCTGAATCCTGTTGTCCTGACGCTGTCACGGTGACTGCTGCAGTATTCAATACTTACTCTGCACGAAAGCTCCTTGCTGAAAGTTTCTTTTGAATAACTGCCAAACAAGGAAGAGCGTGGCAGTCCAGATGCAACAGGTGGGAAAGGAGGAAGTGATGGGATGGGAACAGGGTAAGTGGCCAGATAGAGTGGAGGGTGCAGGGGGGGCAAGCACATAGTTTTCAGCCCCACACTGAGCTGACGGTGCTGGGTTGTTACCCACCAACCCCTTCGTCCCTCCAGGCCTCTGAGCCCTGGTCTGTCTCCTTCCAGCAAAGCACATCAAGAGATCCTTCTGATGCACACTTTGTTGAGGGTCTTTCACCTCTAGGGCTCAGTTTGATAATGGGTGGCTTTTAATAATTTTTAGTTTTCATCTCACTAGTAATTAATATTCATTGTCAGAAAACAAGAAAATGCAAATAAACACAAGAAGAACATTGAAGTCACCACTCAAAGGTAACCCATGTCAACATTTTAATGAATGGTCTTTGGCATCCCATATATGTGCATACTGCTTAACAAAAATGAGATCACACTGCATATGGTTATTGGAGCCTGCCTTTAATCAGGTTAACTACTGAAAACAAAGTTCTGTAGCATCTTGAAAGCCCATGCAATATACCTATTTTTGCGTGTGTCGTATTTTGTAACACAGTCCCCTTTGCTGGACAGGTAGTTGCTTCTAAAGCTTTGATGGTGGAAATGACTGCAGTTAACATTCTGGCAGCTTTGTGTTCATTTATGATTGCTTGATTATGATACGTTTCTAGGAATCGAATTCTTGAGATAAAAGAGGTGTCAAGTGGTTTATGGTTTCGAGCTAGACATCTTTAGACACAAATCATACATCTGTCCAGTAAGGGAAACAAAACATCATGCGCAAAACCCACACGATCTTAGTAGAGTCCAGTGGGAACAGGCTGGAGCTACCAGGCCATTATTAGATCATTCTCCCAAGGGTGGGAGGTAATTATTATTGGGGTGGGGATGATGGTCTCCTGTCTCTACCCACTGATCTTAACCTTCCTGATTCTGCCTTTGTAGATCGCCATCCTTTGTCTGGAGCGGAACAGGATGGCCGTGTCCCAGGTGAGTTCCTAATTTTCCCCTACTTTGTTTCCAGAGAAATTGAGGAAACTTTTAAGAATCTATATACTAAGCCTGAGAAATACCAATTATCCCCTCCTCTCTGGCTGTTTTCTGTTTAACCTGTTATCCACCTCTGGTTTCTCTAATCCTTTTCCTCACCAAGAGAGAGGAAAAACAAACGACAAAACAAGCTGTCTTTCTCCATTTGTTCCTCTGGGAGCTGCACCTCATCTATCCTTCTTTTCCTTCTCAGAGAAGATTGTTTAAATACCTAGACTCATCTCGCTTTTCCCTCTTTTACTTCAAGATCACTTGTTCTTTTTCATTACATTTAAGATAATAATTTCACATGTAATGCTTTAATATGCGTAGAAAAATCCAGCTGCCAAAGTTTCTGTTTTCTTCTTCCCTTAGTAGCACATTCCTCCTCAGAGATGCCTACCATTGGCCGGGTGTGGTGGCTCGCGCCTGTAATCCCAACACTTTCAGATACCTAGGCAGGAGACTCACTGGAGGCCAGGTGTTTGAGTCCAGCCTGGGGAACATAGTGAGACCTTATCTCTACAAAAAATAATTAAAGTAGCTGGACGTGATGGCGTGCGCCTATAGTCCCAGCTACTTGGGAGGCTGAGGTGGGAGGATTGCTTGAGCCCAGGAGGTCGAGGCTGTAGTGAGCCAGGATTGCACCACTGCACTCCAGCCTGGGTGACAGAGCGAGACCCTGTCTCAAAAAAAAGAAAAAGAAAAAGAGATGCCCACCATTAATAGTTCTTTGAAACCATGGGACAGATGAATTTATGTCAATTTAATGAGCTAAAAACATAGAGTTTTGTATGTTTGGACACAAATGGCATCATACTGCCATACCCATCTTGCTTTTTCCACCTGATTATATTCTGGGTGGTGTTGCTTGCCAATATATAAAGATTTGTTTTATTTCCAATTTCATAGCATGAATATACCATTTAACTGTTTCTCTATTCATGGGTATTTCGGTCTTTAATTTTTTTACTACTGTAAACAGTGTTGCACGAATAGCTTTCTATGTATCTATTTGCTCAGTAGTAGAGGTATTTATAGAGGTTTTACCTGGAAGCTGGATTTTTTTTAGTGAAAGGTACTGAAATTTTGAATTTGTCCTCCCAAATTCTTCATAATTACTCCTTTCACTAGATGTAAAGAGCAGATCATTTCAGTATTGCAGTTTTCCAGATTATCCAAGATGAAAAGGTACCCAATTCGTTGTGTGAAGTCACTTAACCTGAAATTTAAGGAAGATGCTACAAAAAAGAAAACTATAGGCCAGGTTCACTTAAGAATGTGGGTACCAAAATTCTAAAAATATTCTGAATAGAACATTAATAAATTGAATTGAACATTTTAAAATTAACGCATGCGCATGGTAAAAATTCAAACAAAAGCTTTATTCAACAAAAAGGTGAAAAATAATTCTCTTGCCCCCACGATGCCCTCATTTTTCATGCACTCTTCCAAACATCATGTGTATATGTGTCTCAATGGGCGGATCTCTTTCTCTGCTCACTGGCATGTGTGCACAGTCTCATACTGTCTCTTTCTAGCAAATCACAGCACATTCTGGTCCTTTTCTTCATGACCTTTCCACTTTTCTCGTGTTGAGTCTACCCCAGGGTTTCTCACTGGGGCACTATTGACATTTTGGTTCAATTTCATTATATGCTGTGGGTCGCCTTCCTGTGCCTTGTATGTGTAGCAGCATTCCTGGCCTTAGTCTGGTAGATGGTAGTAGAACCCCCTCCCCCAGGGTTGACAGCCAGACTGTCTTCATTCATTGCCAAATATCCCCTGGGTGACAAAATTATCCAGCATTTAAAACCAGTGGTCTGGCTCCATTTACCAGCATGGCTGCTCGGGTAGAAATACCATTATTTATTACCTTTGTCCTAGTGATAGGCATTTGGGATAGTTCTAGTCTCTTGCTACTGTCAACAATGTGGCAATGTAGAGTACATTCTTGTTGCGTGCATATGAATACACCTGTAGGATAACTTTCTAGAAGGGAGTTTTTTTGTTTGTTTGTTTGAGTTGGAGTCTCATTCTGTCACCCAGGCTGTAGTGCAGTGGCACGATTATGGCTACCACAGTGTCGACCTGCTGGGCTCAGGCAATCCTTCCGCCCCAGCCTTCCAAGTAGCTGGAACTACAGGCGTGCACTACCACTCCTGGCTAATTTTTGTTTGTTTGTTGTAGAGACAAGGTCCTGCCAAGTTGCCCAGGCTAGCGAACACCAGGGCTCAGGCAGTCCTCTCGCCTCCGCCTCCCAAAGTGCCAGATTTACAGGCGTGAACCACCATACCCTTCTGTGTGCATCCTTTAGACTGATTCGGAACTGTCAAATAAGTTGTACTGGTTGGTACTCCTAGCAACAGTATAATGCCTTTTTCCATAAACCAGCAACCACGGTGTGTTATCCAATGCTTTGGTTGTTGCCATCATGGAGAAAAGAGTGGTACATTTTAATGTGCACTTCTTGAATTGAGTGTCTTCATATTTTAAAACACCACCTGTACTTCTTAAACCAAATGTTTATTCTAGTCATTTGACCCTTTTCCTCCTGGGTGTGGAATTAACATTAATTGCCTGATGCCAGCTATTTATGTTAACCTAAGTAAAGAAGATCTCTGTCATATATATTGTAAATGATTTTTCATAGTTTGTCACTTGTTTTGACTTGGCTTATCTTACATCTTGGGGAGTGGACACGTAAATTTTCACAGTTTTTGGTGACTTTTGGAATTCTCACATTGCTGAAATAGGATTCTGTGAGTCGAGATGGTAAACATGACATATCATTTCTGTGCGAAAAAGTGGTCAATGAATGATGGAGGCACAGTTGAGTCTCCATCCGGATGGAAACTCTTCTACACCCTATCAAAGTAAATTTCAGATTGTAAGACCTAAATATAGATAAATAACTATATATCGGTGTTTACAAATATAATTTCATCCTGCTGTTTGAAAAATTAGGTGCAAATTTAGGTGGATATTTGTATAATGTTGTTCAGCACAAGAAACATTTGAAATGAAGACAGTTAAGCCAAAAACCATAAAGAAGAAGACTCTCAGATTAGAGGTCATTAAAATGTTAAGAACTGTACAGTCAAATACACATTTGTGACTGAGAGAAAATATATGTGATGCATATGACACCCAGAGGATGTGTATACAGAAAATGCAAAATGGTGATTGTAGAAGACAAAACGTGGTAGAAAAGTAGTCAGAAGACAGGGCAGGCAATTCATAAGAAAAAAAATGTAGTGCCATATGAAAAGATGTTTACCTTCCCTGGTTTTCAAGCCAGGAAACAGGACTCATTTTCCTTCCTTTTTTTTGTTGCATTCCAACAAATGAAACCAGTCTTAGCCTTCTACTAGCTTTTTGCATCCCGGGCATTTTTTTGTTTTGTTTTTTATATATACACACACACACACACACACACACACACACCCCAGCATTTTGCATGGGTTGTTTTAAGTGAAAATATACTCTTTCTATGCACTTTCTGAAATTTACTTTTTGCATTTAGACAAATGTATCCCAGACATACTTACATGTCAGTCAGTTTTTTTCATGACAGCTCACCACTATAGATGTAGCAATTTATTTAACCGCTCTGTAGTCCTGCCAGTCCACATGCAGTTTGTCTACCAGTCGGGTCATTTTTATCATAAGCCCTGTTGCCTGTGAGTACAGCTGTCATTCTACCATTATTGGGTTCCCAGGAACACCGGACATTTAGGGCTTTTTTCTTCTACTTTTTGGTAATACAAAGAAGATTGCCTTGGACATCCTTATGTACATATAAATATTTCAGTGGGATAGAGTCCTGTAAATGGGACTGCTGATTAAAATGAGAGGAGAAAACCTTTAATAGCTACAGCCAAATGGCCTGTGGTCTAGCCTTCATGAGAGTACTCATGTTCCAGTACTCTCATCGACAGTGGCTATTATCTATCTGCAGAATGTTCACCACTCACAGATGAAGATAATATTTTACTGTTCAATTAGTATGTATTTGAGTTTTAGTGAGGTCTGTCATCTTTTTCGTATGGTTTATAGGCCACTAATGTTTCTGTTGGTATGTGTCTTTTGTCCATTCTTCTGGGTTGTCTTTTCTTATTCCTGTATTGAAGGCCTAGGATAAAATCTTAGAAAGGGCATTGCTGTGTAAAGGGTATTTGCGGTGTACATTGTAAGATATATTAACCAATTGTTCTACCACAAAATCCGGTAACAGTGTCTAACTTTTTTGGTGTCTTTTCTTCATACGTGACTGTACTAGGTGTTTTCAACTTTTTAAATGTTTAAGAATATGAAGAGTGACATGTGGTAGACTATTATACATTTGTTTTATTTTTATTTTATTTTTTGAAGAAGGTGCCAGGGCCTTACTCTGTTGCCAAGGCTGGAGTGCAGTGGCAGGGTCAGGGCTTACTGCAGCCTTGAATCCCTGGGCTCAGGTGATTCTTCTGCCTCCACCTCCCACGTAGCCAGGACTACAGGCACATGACACCATGCCCGGCTAATTTTTTTTTTTTTTTTGCTAGAAATGAGAGGTCTTGTTATGCTGCCTAAGATGGTCCTGAACGCCTGGGGCTCAAGCAATCCTCTGGCCTCTGCCTCCCAAACTGTTGGAATTACAGGCATGAGCCACTGCACCTGGCTGTTTTTTTTTTTGGAGGCTTGCTCTGTGTCACTGTGTCAAATAGTATAAATTTATTTTGTTTTGATTGTATATTAGATTGTGGTCTTTTGCTTACTGATTTGCCAGAAGTTAAGTGTATGAAGAAATTTATGCCATTGTTATGTATGTTACAAATATTTTTCTCACTCTGATATTGATGTTTCATAATTTTTAAAATTTACATTCTGCTGTTTTTAAATTTCTAATGTCTAGGTAGTCGAGTTTATCAGTCTGTAGTTGTATGTCTTCTGAATTTGGGGATTGTTTAGAAAGGCTTTTTTGTTGTTGTTGTTGTTGTTGTTGAGTTGGAGTCTTACTCCGTCACCCAGGCTGGAGTGCAGTGGCACACTCACGGGCACTCCAGCATCAACCTGCAGGGCTCAGTCGATCCTTGCACCTCAGCCTTACAATCAGCTGAACTACAGGCAGGTGCTACCATGCCCAGCTAAATATTTAATTTTTACTGCAGAGATGAGGTCTCACCAAGTTGCTCTGGCTGTTCTGGAACCATGAGCGCAGGCAGTCCGTTCACCTCAGGCTCCAAAGTGCTGGGATTACAGGCTTGAGCCACCACGCCCAGCCTAGAAAGGCTTTCAACCACCCTGAAATTATAGGAACTTTAAACTTATTTGTTAATTTTATGGCTATCGTGTATACGCTTAAATCTCTGATTTATCTGTAATGTATTTTGTAGTTAGGAAAGTAAGATAGGTAATCCAGTTTTAGGGAGCCTTTTCCTTCCATCAATGCCTAGCCAGATTTTCTAATGGCACCTTTTCTTCAGAGATTTAAGATACTTTTATAATACACTGTACTCTGACTGTGTATGCATAGGATCTCTTAGTGGTTTTTAAGTTTCGTCATCGTCATCGTCTTTATCATTTTTAGTGGTGTGTTTCTAGAACCCTGAGGGTGGAATGATAGCTGTATTACTGGGTCTGCGAGATTGGGAAGAAAACCAAAGTGTTTTTCCTACTCTCTACTCTCACTCAACATGACACTTGTGGCATGAGATGCCTGGTGGTTGTTACCTACCCACCAAGCAATTCTCCAGTGGAAACCAGCTGGGTGTCCTCTGAGTCCATTCGATTCAGACACTGTCTACAAGGAGACAGCTCTTCAGATTCCACAGGTTGAGGATTTGGTCCCCAGCTTCAGATGCCAGTCACAGGTAGTAGGTGGTCACCTATACTTTTGAATGATAGGCTGTCAATTGGGGCCGTCCGGACCCCTCCTCAGGTTCAACTTATTTTCTAGAGGGTGTCATGGAACTCAGGGAAACACTTTACTTATGTTTACCCATTTATTTTAAAACATGTTACAGAGGATAGAAGGCATACACAGGGCAAGGTACGTGGGAAGGCACATGGAGCTTTCATGCGCTCTCTAGACTCACCAGCATCTGGGAATCTCCAAGTGTTCAGCTCTCCAGAAGCTGTCGAAGACTAGCCCTTTGGGGTTTTGATGGAGGCTTCATTACATAGGCATCATTGATTGAACCATTGCCCGTTGGTGATCCACTCGACTTTTAACTCCTCTTCCCTCCCCAGAATTTGGGGGCTGGGGCTGAAAGTCCCAACCCTCTAATCTTGCTTTAGTGTTTTGGTGATCAGTCCCCATCCTGAAGCCACCTAGGGGCCACCAGTCACCATTTGTCTCATTTGCATACAGAACACACTGTGATCATTCCAGTGCAGATTCCAAGGGCTTTAGGAGCATTTCTCCAGGAGACAGGACAAAGACCCAACATGTATTTCCCAGTATCAAGCCAGGCAACATTACTTAGGATAAAAATGCCTCCTGATTGGTAAACAAACTGTATCTGGGCTGGGAAGAGTGTGAGAAATTGTCAATAGCTAGTAGTGAACCACAGATTTTTGTTTTTTTGAGAGTAAGTTGTCACTCTTGTCACTGGGCATATCGTTTGATTGGACCATGCCCGACTGGACTATTACAAGAAATATGGACATATGGAGCAGGTCAGGGCTTCTAAGCAAGATCATCCCTGCATTCAGCAGTCTAGTTTTGTTCCCAGGCACCTTCAGTATTATTTGGGAAGGGCAGTTTGGGCTAATAGCTACCGAGTTACTAATTGCTCTGAGGAGCCCTCCTACTGGAGACACCTGCCTGTCACTGCCCTCTGCCTCTCTGGCTTTCCTCTTTCCTATCCTTCTGCACAGCTGAGTAAATTGATACCTGCTGTGGCTGATTTGGGCCTCGTGGGTGCAGTATGTCTCAGTGATTCAAAGACACCAAGTGTGGGCATGACAGGATGGGATCCAGAGCGTAAACAGTGGGTTACTGGTCTCTGGTAGGAATTAGGGCACTTGTAGAAGTGAGTTCTTCTTTGGTGGTGATAAGGCCAAACACAGACCTTCCCCTGTTTCCTCTGTCAGCTGCCCTGGCCACAGACCCTCTGGCTTCCTGTTCTTTGTCTCATGATTGATGAGTGAAGGTCAGACCTGTTTGTCATGATTGACTATGTTTAGAACTGTTTGTTGTAGCTCTGTATCCCGTGTGACACCTGCTCTGTCAGCCCCAAGCAGAATTGACTGCTGGGCCTCCTGGACCCTGTCTCACATCTGTCATTGCCCCTGTAAGGCAGGTCCCCTCCACACCTCCCTTTCATCTGTGAGTTTGTGTTGTTTTATTCCCTCTGCTAAACTGAAACTCGTTGTTCAAGAGGTGTTTGTTTGTTCGTTTGTTTTTAAATTAATCTTTACTTCTGCAGGACTTAGCAGCTTGGTCTCTATTCAGTAAATATGTGTTGAATGAATGCATTTCCAGGCTAAGATATTTCTAATACCCTATGTGTTTCTCCTGTGAGGTTTAAAATAATTTTAGTCGTATCAGTACTCTATATTACACACTATGCCAAACTGTGACTAGTGAATAGCATAAGGACAAGTACCTGGAGAAGCGTGGGTGCCGAAGCCACACCATATGCACTGGAATCCCTCATTCCTAGCTGTGTGACCTGGGCTGGTTACTTTAGGCTCTGTGTGCTTCATGTTCCTCCTCATCTGTCAAGTTTCTCCTTGGGTGGCCATGAGGATGGAAATCTTAAGTGTGTGTAAAGGGCTCAGAAAGGGCAGAGTCAGCCCTCCGTGTGTCGTGTCCCAGTCCCCTGAGCTGATCCCTTTGTGCTAAAGAGGAATGTGCTGCTACAGGAATCATTGACCTTCAAGGATGTGTTTGTGGACTTCAGCCGGGAAGAGTGGCAGCAGTTGGATTCTGCTCAGAAGAACCTCTACAGAGATGTCATGCTTGAGAACTACAGCCACCTGGTGTCTGTGGGTGAGGAACTGCTCCACAGTGTGATGTAGAGTACACCCAGTAGTGTTTCCCTCTCAGCTGCTGCAAGCTCTGGGGCCTTGGAAACCCTCACTGAGTTTGGGCTTAAGGCTCACTGTCACATGTTCATACTCCTGTTCGGATACTAGAAAGCACATATTGGTGTCCTCGCCTGCTATGTGAATAGCTCTGTGCATGGGGCAAATCGCCATTTGCATGGGCCAGTCTACTGAGGGCATGCCGTCTTCAGCCTGCAGGGATGTGCCTTGGTTCTGGATTGCATCCAGCATTAATTACTAAGTCCTATGTCATTTCCCCTGAACAGGGTATCTAGTTGCCAAACCAGATGTGATCTTCAGGTTGGGACCAAGAGAAGAGTCCTGGATGGCAGATAGAGGAACTCGGATGCGGACCTGTCCAGGTGAGCACACGCTAGGCGAGTCAGGCCAGGGAAAGGGGAAGTGTTTGGTGAGAGCTTGGCTTCTGGGATACGCTCAGAAGCTTTCCTCAGAGCCCCCAGACTTGTGGACATGCCCCAGATCTGAGGACACGAGCTGTTTTCATATGCAGATGAGGCCCCCGCCTGGCAGCCTTTTTAGTCTCTATGTTCTTTGCTTGGTGTGCACACAGAGTATGGCCACTCTTGTTCATAGATCCCCTTTCTACCTTCCAGCCTCCTGGCTTGCTAGTGAAAGGTGCTAAGCCAGTTCTCATTCCTCTCCCACCTCCTTTCTGGAAGCTTTTAGGACTTTTTCTCCCCCTTCGGGCCTTTGTATTGTCACCAGAGTAGATGTAGGTGTTGGTCTTTCCTCTTTATTGGGCCTACTGTGGGCCCTTTCTGTCTGAAATGTGGATTCTTTAACCTCAGGGAAATTATCTTACCTGGATTATTGGAGTCCTTATGGACAACAAAGTTTTGCTAGTGGCCTTTAAACTGCCAGGCCAGGTACGCACCATGTCCTTGTCTGCCCTTGCTTTGTGGTAAACACTCTAAACCTTCACACCATTTTCTGTTTTCTCCTCTTATTTCTT
>CAUYQG010225778.1:0-11188 GCA_963574415.1 Tarsius wallacei | reverse complement strand
TTCTTTTTTGTTGTTGTTGTTTTGTTTTGAGTTGGAGTCTGACTCTGTCACCCAGACTGGAGTGCAGTGGCCGCTCCTGGCCACCGCAGCCTTGACCTGCTGGGCTCCGGCGATCCTTCCGCCTCAGCCTTCCAAGTAGCTGGAACTACAGGCGCGCACTACCACACCCGGCTAATTTTTTGATTTATTGTAGAGATGAGGTCTCGCCAAGTTGCCCAGGCGGGTCTTGAACCCATGGGCTCAGGCAATCCACTCACCTCAGCCTCCCAAAGGTACAGGATTATATGCTGCACCACCGAGCCCGGCTTAATATAATATTCTTACAAATAGAATTATTATAGTATTATTATGAAAATAGCACTCTATCTGAATATATTGTCATATATTCTCTTTATCACCATTAAATACTGTTTTTAGTGATCACGTATTCTACTGGGCGACTTATCATAATTTTTTCACAAATCTGGTTTTATTGTTGGCCTCTAGGTTTTAATTTTTGTTACTGTAACCACCTACGCCTCTAACTCTGTACATAGTCACAATTACTTCCATAAAGTAAATTTCTCTAATATGATTCACAAAGTTATATTGTATGTTGCCTGATTTCCTTGTAAGAAACAGTTGATGATGCTGTCAGCACTGTGGGAGAGCGTAACCATTTCTCCAGGCCCTAAGTAGCACCCCCTACTGGCCATTTACTTAAACATCTATTTAATCAATGAGTAACAAATTAGCAGATTTGTTTCAGTTTGTATTTCTGTGTTTTCCAGTGAAGCTGGACATTTTTCTTTTATTTGAGCTTGTATATGAATGAATTGCCTGAATTATTTAGTCCTTGACTATTTTTTAAATATATCATTTTGATTTTCAGTGTAATTTTCCAGTTGGTTATAGTTTTATTTTGCGGAGTATTTTGCGGAGTATTTTCTCATGCTTATCTTAAGCTTAGAGATTATTAAATTTCCTCATTTGTCTAATAACAGTTAGACGTTAGAAGATGCAAATTACCAAAACAAATGTGTGGTCTTCAGAGCTAGAGAGAGAGGCCTATTGTGGGACAGACAAGGACTATCAAATAATTCATGCTGTTTTACGTCACTGTCTTTAGTTCAGAGCTTTCAGAGCGCTTATTGTTGTCCATGAAACTAGTATCCTTTGCATAATATAGTCGATGGTTTAGTTTCCTTTCATGACCTTGGACCATGTCGGTCCTATAGAAGTATTTATTCCGGAAGTAAGCATGGCCCATTGTAAGCAGCTGTGAAGACTTCAGCTAGAGGACTGTGAGGGAAAAGGCAGTGAAAACCAGAAAATCAAAGCAGTCTATAACCATCCCAGAAAAGGACCAAGGGCCATCCCTGCCAGCCCTATAAATCAAGAGTTCATCACTGAGACAAAATAGTAGTCAGTATTCATAATGGTGTCCTTGAATCATGAAGGAAAATCAAAATTATAAAAATGTATATAAGCCGAGCTCGGTGGCTCAGCCTGTAATCCCACGCTTTGGGAGGCTGAGGTGAGTGGATTGCCTGAGCCCGCGGGTTCGAGACCCGCCTGGGCAACTTGGCGATACCTCATCTCTACAATAAATCAAAAAATTAGCTGGGTGTGGTAGCGCATGCCTGTAACTCCAGCTACTCAGAAAGCTGAGGCGGAAGGATTGCCGGAGCCCAGCAGGTCGAGGCTGCAGTGGCCGGGAGTGGCCACTGCACTCCAGTCTGGGCGACAGAGTGAGACTCCAACTCAAAAAAAAAGTAAATAAATAAAAATAAAAATGTATATGGTCTATATACTAAGATGGGATAACTTAACCTCTTATAAACATTTTAAAAGCTCTTTTTAAAAATGTTGAGTTATTTTACTTGTGGGGTTTTTTGTATTAAAGGAAATCTTCCTTGTATCTTGGATCCCAACCCCTCCCACCTTCTCAAGGAACTTGCTCTGTCACTCTTGCTGCTCTAACCTGTGTCATCTTCCTCTATGGAGGGTCCTTTCCCCAACACGTATGTTCCAGTAAATTACCCCAAAAATAGCAAACATCTCTTGATGTGTATTCTCCAGCTGCCACCCTTTCTCTGTCTCTTGACAGCCATCCTGAACACATTGCAGACTCCTTGCAGCCGCTCCCCAGCACGTCCTGTGTGGCTTTCGAGAGGCTCTCCACTGAGGCTGCTCTTATCCAGGTGGTCAGACACAGCATGGTGCCAGATTCCCTGCACCTTTTTCTCTCTCACTTCTTGACTTTTATTCTTTCAACAGAGTTAAAGCACACCTTAACTTTATAGCTCACTTTATCTGTGGGCTTCTTTTATAGCATACTTTCCTAGTTTTTCTCTGAACACATTAGTTACCCTTCAGTCTCCTATCCTGGTGGCCCCAACCCTAACAGATCTGTTGAAGAGAGCATGTCTGCTTGTATTGCTGAGTGAAGTATACTATAAATGTCAAATAGAGTTGGCTTACAGTGTTGTTCTAGTCTTCTGTAGCTTTACTGATGTTTTTAATCTACTTGAACTATTCATTGCTAAGAGATTGAGATTTTTTCCTCTTATTTTTTATTTTAAAGATGTGGGGTACAATTCAGGGTTAGGTATATAAGTGGTCATTGTACAGGTAAAATTTGGGTACCCTTATTGATGTTATGTGCTCCCCACCAAGTATCCCACTACTACCAATCTCTTTCTTATAGTTTTACAATAAATGTTCAGGGTCCGCTTATGTGGTACTCAAATCTTTGTTTCTGTGATAAATCACTGAGTATTATAGACTCTAATTCCATCCAAGTTGCTGTGAAGTTCATAATTTTATTTTTCTTTAAGGCTGCATAATATTCCATCATGTAAATATACATTTTCTCTATCCAGTCCACTTTCAATGGGCAGCATGGTTGGTTCCATGTTTTTGCTGATGTGAATAATGCTGCAATAGTGTGTGCAGGTATCTTTTTTAGAGTGATTTCAGTTCGTCCGGGTATATTCCCGGGGGGGGATTGCTGGGTCATACGGAAGGTCAATTTTTAGATCTTTTAGAAATTACCACAGTGTTTTTCCACAGAGGTTATACTGGTTTACAGTCCCACCAACAGTGTAGAAGAGTTCCCTTTTCCCCATATCCTCTCCAGCATCTGTTGTTTTTTGAGTTATTGATAATGGCCATCCTGACTGGTGTTAGGTGGGAGATTGAGATTTTTAACTATACCTGTATGGATAACTATTTCTCCTTGTGGTTGTGTCAGTCTTTCAGTTTTCATTCCATGTAGTTTGAAGATTTCTTACTGGTTGAATAAAAATGTAGTATTGTTATATCTTCTGGATGAATTGATTTGTTTACTATTATGAAGTATCCTTCTTGTTTGATGGTTACTCAGTGTTCTCACTGATTTTCCTTCTACGTGTATATCACTTACTGAAAAGGAGTGTTGTGATTTCCACTCAGTTGAATTTAAATGAAGAATCATGATGTCTTCTTGATGAATTCACCCTTTTATCATTGTGAAAGAATCTTTTTATCACTGGTCATATCACTTTGTCTGAAACCTGTTTTGTCCAGTTTGAATATAACCATTCCAGTTTTTTATGCTTTGTGTTTATATGGTATATATGCATTTTTTACTACTTTTAACCAAACATTTTATACTTAAAGTGGATTTCATGTAGTTAGTATGTAGTCAAGTCTTATATTTTAACCAGTCTGACAATCTCTTTTAATTAGTTAGATGATTTACACTTAATGTAATTATTAATATGACATCATCCATATGATTGGGTTTAAGTCTATCATTTTTCTGTTTTATGTTTGTCTGATTTTTGTTGTTGTTCCTTTTTTACTCTCTCCTTTCCTTTGGATTGAGTATTTTTAGCATTTATTTTATCTCTACTATTTGCTTATAAGGTGAACTTCTTTTTAAAAAAATATTTAGTGGTCATTCTCAGTTTTCAGGATACATCTTTTGCTTGTCATAGTCTGCCTTCAAATAATATTATACCACTTCACATTATATCGTGAGGTCCTTGCAACCATATACAGTTTTGCAACTCAATGATGTTTTGGTAAACCACAGACCCCTATACTATTGTGGTTCCATTATAATGGAGCTGAAAAATTCCTATTGCCTAGTGACATCTGAACGTCATATTACAATGCATGACTCAAGTGTTTGTGGTGATGCTGGTGTAAACAACCTACTGAGTGCCAGTCATATAAAAGTCTAGTACATGCAATTATATATGTTCATAATAATTGATAATGATAATAAAGGACCATGTTACTAGTTTATTATACTTTATTGTGCTTTTAATTTTTTTTTTGAGGCAAAGAAAGAAAAGATTTATTTAAAAAGAGATCACTTCCCACATGTGTGACCTTCTGGGGTGCGATCCAATGCCACATGGAAGATGCAAAGAATTGCACAGAAGTTAGATTAAAATATACAGTTTATTTAAAAGTAAATTAGAGAAAGAAAAGGGAGAGAGAAGATTCACCTCCCCAAGGTAGGGGAGGGGGCCAAAGCCAGGAAGCATGGCGATAGCCATAGCTCAAAGAACACATGCCACACCCAGAGTCTAGCAAGACAATTGCCTTATTTTAGAGTATACTCCTTCTACTTATAAAAATATAGTTAACTGTAAAATGGCCTCAGGTGGTGTTCCAGAAGAAAGCATTGCTGTCCTAGGAAATGACAGCTCCATGCATGGCATTGTCCTTGAAGACTTTACAAAGGGACAGGATGCAGAGGTGGAGCACAGTGGTATCGGTGATCCTGTGTAGGCCTATGTGTGTGCTTCTATCTCTGTTTTTCACAAAAATGTTTAAAAAGTAAGAAATTAAAATGAATAAACTTTTAAATACAAAAAAGCTTATAGAATAAGCTTTAAGTAAAAGCTTATAGAATAAGGACATAAAGAAAGAAAATATGTTTGTACAGCTATACAGTGTGTTTGTGTTTTAAGCTAAGTGTGGCCAGGCATGGTGGCTTATGCCTTCAATCCCAGCACTCTGGGAGGCCGAGGTGAGAGGATTGCTTGAGCCCAGGATTTTGAGACCAGCCTGGGCCACATAGTGAGACCTGGTCTCTACAAAAATTTAAAAAATTAGCTGGGCATGGTTGTGGCACATTCCTGTAGTCCTAGCTCCTTGGGAGGCTGAGATGGAAGGATCACCTGAGCCCAAGAGGTCAAGGCTGGGGTGAGTAATGATTGTGCCACTGGACTCCAGCCTAACTGACAGAGTGAGACCCCAACTCAAAACAAATAAACAAACAAACAAAAAAACACCCCAAAACTGCATTTGTTATTTTATAAAGGGAAATTATCAGTATATTTTTTTCTGGTCACATTTTTTTAAGGGTAACATTTTCAGGATTCAATTAATTTATAATCCCATGAAACTTGGAGGCAGCTAAGATAGAGAATTACCTCCTAGCCCCACTTCATTTACAGCCGATAAAGAAGATGACATAAGAGTCCATCAGATGGAGATCATAATGCCTGCTTATTTCTGATAAAGCTCTACTGGAAAACATGGCTTAGAGTTAGCCCGAAATCATGCCTCTCAGTATTCTTCTCCAGAGACTAGTCCTTGGGACAACCTTGGAGTCTACAGAGCAGAACCCGTAGTCGGAACTTCGTACCCATCCAGCTCCAGCAGCAGGGAGACTGAGTCAGACCCATCTGGCTCAGCAGACCCAACCTGTGGGTGCTGCTACAGGGCAGGAGGGGGGCGGGAGACACCAGGCAGATCCAAGGAGTAAGACTGGCGTGCACCCTCCTATCTGGGCCTTCTTGCAAACTTTCCTTCCATGCCTCCTCACGTTGGGGATGGGGGGGGAGCAGTAAACAAGGGATAGAGAGAGGCCAGGTGTGTTCCACTGCCACTCTTCCCTTCCAGGAGTGGAGGGGAAAACCGATCTCCTCTAGGAAAGCTTAGAATTTTTTTTCTTGTTTTAGCAAATGCAGAATGGAAAGAGGTTAGCATGCATTCACAAGTAGCACAGAGCCTTAGCTGGCTTCTTTCAATGTGTTGAAATGTCTATTCTTAGGTCAAGTCTGTAGTTTTTGCCTTTGGTGAGTGGTCATAATTTTTAATTAATGTTTTAATCCATTTTTAACCTGGTTTATGTGTTGGAGTAAGCAAATAACATTATGAGGGAGCAATGTTATAGTTTAATTGCACTAAACAGAGGCTAAACAGTATATTTTAGTTAGCAACTTTTGTAGAGATGAGGTCTTTTGCTAACTAAAACACATTGTTTAGCTTCTGTTTAGTGCAATTAAACTATAACATTGAGATGGTTTTACTAGGGCTAGCTAAAATGTATCTCAGCATTCTTTTGTGTAGTCCCTCAAATTTAAGTATATAACGTAGCAGTGCTGTTGATTTTTATTGACAAGGAAACCATTGCTGGTACATATGGCTAATTTATAATATACATGGTTCAAACAATTAAAATAATGAACAAGTAAAGTGTAAATTCTGTTGACAGTAGGAAATTTAAAAGAAATACTTTCAGTACCACTATTAAGTGCTTTAACAAGCAGTGTATTTTTACCAACTTCACCAACTTGTAGTTCATAATGATTTTTTCCCTTGAGTGCCATACTGTATAAATTATGTTCAAGTAATGGAAATCTTTTTTAACTATTCTCAAGAACAGATTATACCAATAAAATTGGCCAAGTGCATAAATTTTCATTAATATGCTGAACATTGTGTTTTCCTCGTGGTCTCCCATCTGGTGCAGGGTTCTTACCAGTGCCGTGGTCGTCATATTCCAGATCTCATGGACTCCTGTAGGGCCAACCCACCCAGGGAGCTGTATGTTTGCTTGTTTGTTTCACAGTACCATCAACCCCTCACATTCTGTTACTGAAAGGTGAACAGAGGCCACTCCTCTTCTCCCTGGTCTTATCCAGGATGGCTTTCAAATTTTCAGCACCTCAACTGTGCGTTGTTTTTTCTCAGCTCAGTTGGCTGAGTTCCTTCTTACTGCTGTTATAATGATTCAGTGCTAACATCAATGTGTTTGTCCCTACAGCCTCCAATTTACTGAGAAAGCTCTGCCCACAGTCCCAAACTTGGGGAAGCATGTGGGACTTGGCTCTGTGCTGATTGGAGGCCCCTGCCCTGCCCAGTGTTGGCTAGCCAGCAGCTCCTATAATTAAGTGGCCCAACGGTGCTCATACGCGTAGACAAACATGCACTTGGGCAAGACTGGGTGGCAGAGCTGACTGCAGAAAGTGAGAGGAACACTAGAGGCACCAGGAGACGGGGACTCCTGGGTCATGATGGAGAGAGTTTCTACACTGCCTGCTTCCTGACAGATTTTCAGTGCCCTATGCATGACCTAAATAAACACCTCTCCCACTTTTTATCGGTGATATGAGGAAAATCCTGTGTGTCAAACCATAAGCATAACTCACAAGTTTTGTTTCCTCTAGAATATACTGAACTGAAATTCAAGCAAATTAGGTCCTCACCTTATACAAGTCACCTCTGAACCCTTTAGCTCTAAACATATATATATATATGTATGGCATGAGCTGCCATTCTCCAGGTTAGATCATTTTTACTGTTGTCTAGTGCTTTGCGAGGCTGAGGTAGGAGGATCATTTGAGGTCAGGAGTTTGAGACCAGCATGGAAAACATAGTGAGACACAATCTCTACAAAAAAACAAAAAATGGTGGTTAATATCAGAAGTTTTAATAGCTCTAATTTTCTCTCATTTTAATTTTTAACTTCTCTTGCTTCTAATGAGAAATCTATTTACTTTTTTAGATGCTGAGGACATGTTCACTTCCAGACCTCTCAAAGCTGTTCAGAACCCTGATGGATGTACCCACTGTAGGAGATGTTCACCAAGGCAATCTCGAGATAGATGACATTGAAGATGAGCACATTAAAGAAGTCCCTTCGGATTCAGAAGACATGTAAGCACAATATCATTGGTAAATACTGGCATTAACAGAGTTTTTGAATTTATGTTTTAAAGAGGATGACATACTAGACAGTTTTTTCTTTAAATTATTAACCTCTGCATTTATGCCTTCTTTTTTTTTTTTAAGAGATGGGTCTTGCTCTGTTGCCCAGGCTGGAGTGCAGAAATCATAACTCACTGCAGCTTTGAATCCTATGCTCAAGCAATCCTCTTGCCTCAGCCTCAAGGTAGCTAGGACTACAGGTGTGAACCACCATTTTTTGTTTTTTTGTAGAGATTGTGTCTCACTATGTTTTCCATGCTGGTCTCAAACTCCTGACCTCAGATGATCCTCCTACCTCAGCCTCACAAAGCACTAGACAACAGTAAAAATCATCTAGCCCGGAGAATGGCAGCTCATGCCTATAATCCCAGCACTTCAGTAGGCTGAGGCAGGAGGATTGCTTGTGCCCAGGATTTTGAGACCAGCCTGGGCAACATAGATTCTGTCTCTGTGTTTATTTAAAAAGAAAAAATAAAGAAAAAATTATCTGTAGCTAACTTTCTGCTACTCCTTTACATTTTGCAACTTATTTAAGATACAGTCATGCAAATTTTGATAAACTTTATCAACCTCTTAATACCAGTTACTTAATCTCACCTGAGGCATATAAGAAAATGGTTTCCAGTGTGTCCATTGCCTTATTCACCACTGAGTATCTAGCACCCTGGCTTGTACATAGCAGTTGTTTGATAAACATTGGTTAAATTAATTGATGTTATCAGGATAATGACTGTTTACTAGTGGAACACCACATGACACAAGGATTGCAGTGGGAAATTGTGCTGTAATTGATTTAGCTATGCACTGCATGGTGACATTTTGGTCAACAGTGGACCACATATGTGATGGTGGTCACATGAGATTATAATGGAGCTGAAAAATTCCTCTCCTAGGGAAGTTGTAGCCATCATAAAGTCAGACATGTGACTCACATGTTTGTGGTGATGCTGGTGTAAAGAAACCCACTGCACTGCCAGTCGTACCAAAGTAGAGCACAATCAATTATGGACAGTACATAATACTTGATAGTGGTAATAAACTGCCATGTCCCTGTTTGTGTAGTCACTATACTATACTTTCTGATTATTATTTTAGGCAGCACTCCTACTTTAAAAAAAAGTTAGCTAGAGAGCAGCCTCAAGCAGGTCTTTCACGAGATAGTCCAGAAGAAGGCATTGTTATCACAGGAGATGACGGCTCCATCTGTGTTATTGCCCCTGAAGACCTTCCAGTGGGATAAAACGTGGAGGTAGAAGATAGTGATATTGATCATCTTGACCCTGTAGGCCTAGGCTAGCGTGTGTGCTTGTGTCTTAGTTTCTAGCAAGAAATTTAAGAAGTAAAAAATAAAATTAAAAAATTAAATAGAATAAAGGAATAAAGAAATTGAAAGTGTACTGCTATACAGTGTATTTGTGCCTTGAGCGTTATTGCTAAAGAGTAAAAAAAGTTTTTAAATATTGAAAAGTTTTCAAAGTAAAAAATTACAATAAGACAAGGTTCATGTGTTATTGAAGAAAGAAAAATATGTTCTTATAAATGTAGTGTAATCAAAGTGTCCAGTGTTTATCAGTCTAAAGTAGTGCACAGAGATGTCCGAGCCTTCCCACTCACTCCCTGATCACCTCCAGTGTTTCTAAGTCTGCAGTCATGCACGGTGATGGCTGAGGCTTTCCCACTCACTTGCTAACTCACCCCCAGTGTTTCTAAGTCTGTGGTAGTGCACAGTGATATCCGAGGCCTGCCTTCTCGCCCACTGACTTACTTCCATTATTTGTAAGTCTGCATTCATGCACAGTGGTATCTGAGGGCTTCCCACTCACTCGCTGACTCAACCAGGCAGCATTCCTCCTGCACGCTTTGCTCACACTAAGTACCCACAACAGATGCCCACTTTTTATCCTCTGTACTGTATTTTTCCTGCAGATTTGCCACGTTTCCATGTTTTTAGATGCACAGATACTTCCCATTGCGTTACAGTTGCCCACAGCGATTCAGTTCAGTCACATGCAGTACAGGTGTGTAGCCCAGGATACATATGCCATGCCTCACAGCCTGGGTGCCTCACAGGTACACCATCTAGGTGCATGTATGTCACTCTATGATGTTCATACAACAATGAAATCACTTGACAACAACACATTGCTCAAATCGTGTCCTGTCATTAAGTGACACGTGACTGTGCTCTACAATTCCCAGGAAAAGGAGAAACTCCACGTCCACCTCTGCCATGTGTGACGGCAAGGCCACGGCAGGGGGGTCAGCAGGTTGACGAGGGGTGTGTGTGTGTGTGTGCATGCATGCAAGTGCACATGTGTGTCTTGCATGTTATTTGACTGCTTTCACAAAATTCCTTTCTTTGTGATTCATGAGGAATCTTGAGTCCAGGAGGGACTTTAGCAGCAGCACCTCTGAGAGCTATGGGCGGTGACAGCCCTTCAGGTGATAATCCTCCCTGACCTTCAGCACTGGTCAGCCGTCTGGCCCTCAACAAGTGAAATCAGAGTATTCTAGAATGAAATGTTTGAGAAGGCACAGTGCATTCAGATCACCTGGAGAATAAGTTATAAAATGTTAGAATTTGGTGGGGCGCGGTGGCCTATGCCTGTAATTCCAGCACTTTGGGAGGCTGAGGCAAGAGGATTACCTGAGTCCAGGGGTTTGAGACCAGCCTGGGCAACTTGTCAAGGCCTTGTTTCTACAATAAATCAAAAAATTAGCCAGGCGTGGTGCACGTACCTCTGGTTCCAGCTACTTGAAAGGCTGAGGCAGAAGGATCACCTGAGTCCAGCAGGTTGAGGCTGCAGTGGCCGTGAGTGTGCTACTGCACTCTAGTCTGGATGACCTTGAGACTCCGGCTCAAAAAAAAAAGTTAGAATTTTTGTGATTTATTTGTAATTTTATTTTAACTTAAGTTTCTTCTTTTAACCTCTGCCTTTTAATAGAAAAAAAACTTGTATTTTGATCTGATTGAAAGTATTATATCAGTCTCACAATTTTTCTCCTATAATGAAGGAGACAGGATCATACAACTGGTGTGTGTGTATATATATATATATATATATATATATATTTTTTTTTTTTTTTTTTTTTTTTTTTTTAGTTGGAGTATCACAATGTAACCCAGAATGGAGTGCAGTGGCCGTTCCCGGCCACCGCAGCCACGCACTGCTGGGCTCCGGCCATCCATCCGCCTCACCCTTCCAAGTAG
>CAUYQG010225776.1:0-24188 GCA_963574415.1 Tarsius wallacei | reverse complement strand
GAGACCCGCCTGGGCAACTTGGCAAGACCTCATCTCTACAATAAATCAAAAATTAGCCGGGCATGGTAGCGTGCACCTGTAGTTCCAGCTACTTGGAAGGCTGAGGCGGAAGGATCGCCGGAGCCCAGCAGGTCGAGGCTGCGGTGGCCGGAAGCGGCCACTGCACTCCAGTCTGGACGACAGTGAGACTCCAACTCAAAAAAAAAAAAAAGAAGAAGAAAATAGCAGAAATGATGAGTGTTGTGATGAAACAGAGTCAGCACGGTGTGACAGGGAATAGCAGGGGACTCCTTTAGATTGGGTGGTCAAGGAAGGGCTTGTTTAAGTTTAGGCCTGAACAAGAACGGGACCATCCTGCACACACCTGGTAAAAGAGAGTTCCTGGCAAAAGGAATGGCTAGTTCGAGGGCCCAGGATGAAACTCAGCGGGTTGAAGAGAGACGGAGTGTCTGGAGCACAGTGAGTAGAGGGTAGAGGGGTCCCAGATTGAGCCCACAACACGCAGGGCCTTGGAGGACACAGGAACGACTGTGGGAAAACAGCTATAGACGGAAGAGGGATAGAATCCAACTTTTGCTTTAAACAAATATTCTGGCTGCTGTTGCATGGCGCACAGGCTGGGATGATAGAAATGGGCCACGGATTAGACGCAGGGAGACCAAATTAAGAGGATGCTGCAGTTAACCAGGTAGAGGATGATGGCGCCTGGGTTAGGGTGTAGAGATGAGAACAGTGACTGGAATAAGGGCATCTTTTAGAAGAAAAGCAGACAGAACTCAATGATGAGCTCATTGGTGGAGCATGAAAGAGGGAATCAAGATTGCTCCCGGGCTTTTGACTCGCGTGCCCTGATGGTGGCATCCCTAGTGAAACAAGGAACCCAAGGAGAGGAGGAGACTGGGGACAGAACATGAAAAGCTTTATTTTAGACATGTTAAATTCAAGATATTTATGAATGAACTAACTGAAGCTCCCATCCCACTTCATACTTTAAGTAACATCAGACAGAACCATGAGATCCCAGACGCTGTCTTCCTTTTCCATTCCTTGTTAAGCAGGAATAAAGTGAAAGATAACTAAATAAAATATCCAGTCTTTCGTAAAACACCCTTAATGTTCAGAGATCTGGAAGTGGAGCCACATCCTCCCAGGTAGGCATAAGTAGCCGCTCAATCATGCTGTGGCACCAAGCAACGGTTCAAGGGGCAAACTAATTAAAAATTTAATCCCACGATTTTCATCTTAATCTTTTTCCTATTAGCTTTGATCAATGCCCACAAATACAATTTAGCTGAACTTTTTATTTAGATAAATGACTGAGTAGGGTACCTAATTAGTCTGTGATGAACTAAAATGTATATTCTAATTACCAAAAGCCACACGCTGATTTTGAAAGCATTTTATTAGCACAAAAGCTATGTTCCTGTTATCCAGTGAAATGCCCTTCCTATGTTACATTCACCGGCCGCTCAGACCTCTCTCTTGACTTCCACTTGCCAATCTGCAGTGTGCTGTGTAGGGACGCAGTGCACTTGGGAAACGTCTGAACGCCCTTATAACACAATAGTGGAAGCAACAGTGGAAGTTGCACCAAACAGGAACATTCCATGAACTTCTCAGCTATCTAGAAACTTCTGTTGCATTCTGATTTTAAAAAAAGAGGCTAGAAACCATATAAAACAACTAAGCACAATTGAAGGAGGAGGCAGCTTTAAGGAAGGGCAAGTTCTGTGGCCTGTTCCAATGCCAGCATGAAGGGGATCATGGCTCTGCTCCCAGGTCTGCAAATCAGGAGATACTCATTGGGGGACCATCCTTTCCTGCATCATCTATGGCAAAATGTCTACTGCTTTGAAGTCCTACAGCACCAGTTTGCATGCCAACATTCTTAAGCCCCTTCAAGTAGAAGAAATCTTTATTTTAAAGACAAAAGTCAAGGGCTCTGGTCACCTGTGGCCTCTCCAGCCCCTGCAACAGTGTTTTCTCTCCTTGATTTTCACTGCCATTCAATAAAGGGGTGAGAAGAGTGAAGAACAGTGCCTGCCATCAGTAAAAACGATTCCATAAAGACTCTTCATGCTAGATGTGTCCTCAGCCACAGGAGGAAAGTTCACTAGACAGCAGGAGTGGGCGGTGGCTGGGCCCAGTTTCATGGATAAGCCTAAAAGCGGAAGGAAATGGTTTCCAGGCTGCGGGGGCCCTCGGTACACACACACTTGATGGCCATCAAGCCCTGGCTACTGGGCATCATCATCTCTATGCGAATACAGCATCAGCCCAGTAGTAACTGGGTTCCTGGCGCCATGGCTCTCACACCTCTAATCCCAGCACTTTGGGAAGCTGAGGCCAGGGGATTGCTTGAGCCCAAGAGTTCGAGACCAGCCTGGGCAGTATAGCGAGACCCCCCACCCCCGCCAAAAAAAAAATTAGCCAGGCGTGGTGGTGCACACCTGTAGTCCCAGCTACTTCGGAGGCCGCGGTGAGAGGATCGCCTGAGTCCAGGAGGTCGAGGATGCAGTATGCTGTGATCGTGCACCGCAGCCTAGGCCAAAGAGTGAGATCCTGACTAAAAAAAAAAAAAGAAAAGAAAAAAAGAAATTAAAATGAAAAATAGATACAAAATTAATTAATTAACTAGTTTAAAAAATACCGGGTTCCGGGGTGGGTCTCATCACAAACTCATACCCCTCCATGTCTCCCCTCGTCGGTCCCCTCGGACGCCCCCTCGAGCGGGACAGCCCCGTCCCCCGGCCCCTCACGACGAGCCGCTCCGGCAGCTTGCCTACCCGGGGGCAGAGGCGAGAGTGCGGAAGGGGAAGGGGGCGTAGGGAGCAGAAATGCCCTAGCGTCCTCGGCTTCCGAGGGATCCCGGACGAGCGGAGAGGAAGTGAAGTCACCCAGTACCTGAAGCGGAAGCTGTGCGCGGGTCCAGCCTGCCGCCATGTTGTGTGTGGCAAATGAAGCATTCCCCCTCCCTTTTTCTTTTTCTCTCAGGCTCTGAGTTCCCGCGCCCTGCAGAAGGAACGGATGGACCGTCTCCTCCTCCTCCCTCCCCCCCTCCTTCCTTCTCCCATTCACTAAATGAGCATTGATTGGGGCCTGGCTATGTGCTGGGAGCAAACAGCACGGACGCACGTGGAAACGTCCTCGTGCAGGACACGGAGGGGCGGATCGATCCGCAGCCTTGGCGAAGGGCTCCAAGCCCAGGCCCGGGGAGAACCGAGCGCGGAGGACGTGGCCGGTGCTCGGTGACTTCTGCGGAGGCTCGTTTGCTTCGGGTTCCTCGGACTCCCGCCGCCGCCGGAGACGGGGGAGGGCGGGATGGAGAGGAGGGTGGGAGGTGGGGGGCTGGGGTGGGGGGCAGGGGGAGGGGGTAGGTGAGGGGGTGGGCGGAGGGGGATGGTGTGTGGTGGTGGGGCTTCTGGGCTGCTCGCCCGGTGGGTGTCGGCAGGGAGCACAGGACGAGCAGCAGATGTGTGGGGACAGTTTGGTTTAGACATGTGAAGCCCGAGAGACCTTCCATGAGAAGCTCAGCAGGCCCATGGGTGTGCCCTTTGGCCCTTTGGGATCTCTTAGATGAGAGCCTGAGCTGGAAGCCCGGGTCTTCGACCCTTGCCTGGGGATGGGGATGGAGCAGGAGCTTGGAAGCCATCCCCTGGCCCAGGACAAGCACCAAGGGCTCCCCGACTCCAGGACAGGAAGAGGAGCCCGCAGCCTTAGGATAAAAACAAAAACAAAACAGGAGATCATGGCATGGCAGGGAGCAGAGGCTGAGTGGTTCACGGAGGGGTAAGCAGCTGGGTCAGTTTTGCTGAGACCTTAATGAGAGGAAGACAGAAATGTCATGACTAAAGGACATCGCCACTAACTAGAGCAGTTTGGTTGGAAGGGCGGGAGGAGGCCGGCTTGGGGCGAGGCGAAGAATAAGTGAGAAGACGGAGACACCTGAGTAGAGATGAGCCTTCTGAGAATTTGCCTGTGAAGAAATGAGAGTGATACTGGACAGAAAATGGTAGTTTTTTGTTTTTTAATTACTATTTTTTTTAAGATTGTAGAGACAAAAGCTTGTTTAAGTATTGATGGAAAGGAGGCAGAGATTTTTTATGTTGATCGGCCCATGGCCAAATTGACCCATACCCAAGGATAGCTTAGAGGGATAATTCCTAAGAGGCAGGATTGGTGGGTGAGGGGAGGGGGTAGGGGAGGCGGGGGTTGCAGATCAAGGTAGAAGAACTGACCTCAGTACTCTGGGAAAGAAAGACAGGGTGTGGGCAGTTGTGGGCCAAGTTGGGGCAGGTTGTGCATTTTACAAACTTAGGTGGTACTATGAACTGCAATGTCACCCTAATTTTGAACAGTAACCATGACTGCCTCCTGGAAGATGGTAGTAAAGAGCCTTGAGGGAAGGGTCCCTCTTTCTAACTCACACAAAGTGGCCATCGCAGCCACGAGTGGAAGTTTAGTGCTGGAGGTTGAGGCACTTCTTGTCTTGTGTATATTCTGCCTGGGAAAAGGAGGTGAGGTCATTGAAGTGTGGTAGGGGACTTTTAGAAAATGCTTCAAACATATATCATTGTCAAAGTGTTGCCATATGTTCTCGCTCATCAGCGGACCTTGAACAATTATAATACAATAAGAAAGCGATTGGCAGTAGTGGGAAACTGTGGGGGGGTGGGCTGGGATTGGCAATTGAGGGAAATTGCCAGGGGAGGGAGGGTCATACCTCATCAACAAGGGTGCCTGCATAATCAACGTTTGTATACCTAACCCTGAATTGTACCCCACGTCTTTATAATAAAAAAAAAAGTTACAGCGTGTTAATGCAAGATGCTGTGCCCAGCACCTGACAGTACCTGCAGTTAAAGCTGCAAGCCCCTTCCTGTGTAACCGTTCCTGGCACAGCACGCCACGCTTTGCCCAGCATCTGCAGCTGAAACCTAAAACCTCAGGCTTTTGCTGTTATTCCACCATGAAAAACCCCTTTCCCCAAGGCCAATGTAAAACATATATAAGCTGAGACCCGACTGCGTTCAGGCCCAGCCTTTGTGACTGGAGTCCGCTGGGCCGAATGCTGGCATTCCAGGAATAAATGCAGATTCCTGTTTGTTAGGGTCCAAATAGGGTGAGGGTGGGTGGATGGAGAGGTGGAGAGGCACGGGCAGGCGTGCCCAGCACCACCGCTGGAGCCGGCAAGCTGGAGGTGCCACACCAGCAGCCCAGAGAGCCCAGTGAATACAAAGAATTGCAATACACAAAGAGGTGAGAGAAGATAAGATTTATTTAACAAAAGTTCACCCCCACAGACGGGAGTGGGCTTACACTCTAGGTGAGTGTGGTGGTGTAGCCCCCCAAAGCCCTGGCTTAAATCCTTTTCCTTGGAGATGTTGCCATCAGGTAGATGTAACTGCTGTGACTTCCTGATCGACCACCTGTGGATGTCTTGGAGAACCTGTGACACAGAGACCTACTAGTATCCACCCACATCATCATAGCCCCTAGAGAAGGGTGTGACAAGGATTCTAATTCTCCTGCACCTTCCTGAACGATATTCCTTAGAGCTAATGGAGGGTGCACTTCCCCTTATCTCCTAGGCATTCCCAGTGGGTAGCTTTGGGGGATCCTTGGCTTCTCTGTAGGTAGTGCCCAATTTACTGGAAGATCACAAGTTTCATGACTTTTACAATACTTGCCCAATGCATGATGTCCTAGGCCTTGTAAATTTCTTTACTCTAGGTAAACTTGATTGCCGCAATGAGATACCTCTGATACCTGGCACCAGGAAGTCTGTTTCTGAAAAGACAAAGTTGGCAAAGTTGATTTTACCTAAAGTGTGCATTTCTTCAAAAACATAGCTTCTACTTTCTCATCATTGTATCAGGGTTTAAGAACAGGAAGAAAAATGGCTTCCCACTCTCGGTCTGCCCTTTCACTGCTTACCAACCTCAGTGTTACAGTCTCTCTGATTTGTTTTCCCGCAACAGGAGGAGGAGGATGAGGTCTCTGAGAGATTTCAGATCAGTGGAGAAGGTGTACACAGTTGTTGGAGGGAAAGCAGAAAAGCAGATCTTAGCTATCCCTGGGTAATGACTCCACAGTAACCTTAACATGTCTGAAAACTAGGAACTGGGCTAATAGCCTCCTTTAATGCAGGGGTCAGGAGAGAGCAGATGAGATTCTACCCTGCGAATGACCAGAGATAAGCCAGTACCGCCCATTGTTCCTGGTACTCATGCCTGGCTCCTGGTAGTCCATGTTCCATCATGACTCTACTTGTCCCACACTTAAAATGTCTTCTTGTCATCGAATCCAGTAGATTCTGCCTTACTACGGAATCTTCTTTAGTGTAATTTTACAAGTCTCTCGGTGAGTTCAGGTGTTGACCAGGACACAGCTGAACTTAAGACCAAGAAGCTAAGTAGTCCCTGAGCCCCCCTAAGATTGAGGAGCTGGAGTCTGCTTTTATTTTTTCTGTATAGAACACTGCCTTTATTATTTTGTAAGAAATGACTTTTCTGTGAATCAGGTACTTATGAAAATCTCTATATCTTTTTTTTTTTTTGAGTTGGAGTCTCACTCTGTCATCCAGACTGGAGTGCAGTGGCCGCTCCCGGCCACTGCAGTCTTGACCTGCTGGGCTCCGGCTTTCCTTCCGCCTCAGCCTTCCAAATAGCTGGAACTACAGGCGCACGCTACCATGCCTGGCTAATTTTTTAAAAATTATTTATTGTAGAGATGAGGTCTCGCCAAGTTGCCCAGGCGGGTCTCGAACCCACGGGCTCAGGCAATCCACTCACCTCATCCTCCCAAAGCGTGGGATTACAGGCTGAGCCACTGAGCCTGGCTAAGCTCTATATCTTAAAAGAGGTGCTTTGGGGGGGCTTTCCTTTGTCTGGCATATAGTGGCTGGATGCAGGCCCAGTACCACTGTGCCTTCCCCAAGGTACCATTGCAGCAGCTATATCCTAATGAGTGTTCCACAGGGACTTCAGCTGCACTATAAAAGCTGGGAATGACTGATGCAGGGGGACACCATGGACAAAGACAGGTGCATGCCCAGAGAGAAAGTCCTCACCAGCACGTAAGACTGCGGAACGATATCTCTGAAGTCTGTGTGGGCAATGGATGAAATCATCAATGTTCACGTTATCTCATTTTTTTGAGGCATTTCTAGTAAACTGAGCTAGCTTTTTGGTCCCCCCCCCCCCTTTTTTCGCATCTTGGCAGAAAGATTGAGATGGTCTAAACCTTGCTGATTATCTTGTCTTCTACCACAGATTTGTTTTCCATTTTGAAGAGAGCTGGGATGCTGCCCCCATGTAATAGGGAAATGGTTTTTTGGGTTTTTTTGAAAGTGGAACCAGGGGCTCACATGTAAAAATGCATCAGGACTTCTGCTTCCAGGATAACGGAGTGAATGTACTCCCTCCACCCCACAAAGTACAACCCCAAACCCTGGACATTATGTGTAAAACAAGCATAAGAAGACTTTGAAAGATGGAGATAGAAAGGTGGAACAATCAGGAAACTTGGGACCCAAGCAGCACGGCCATGGCAGGTTTGCTGGGTCTTTCTTTTGCCTCATATGTCCCAGACCTAGGGATGAAGAAGTCAGTGATCCAGAAATGCTAAGGGTTGCACACAAAAGAAAAAAATCTCTAGCAAAAGCCTGTTGGTTCTCTCAGTAAAGGACCAGGAAAGGGGCAACCTAATAAGACAAAAAAATTTTGGGCAGTAACTACTCTATTCCAGCCAAAGACCACCCACAAAACAAAACAACAATGCCACTGCCCACATCCCCTGATGTATATATAAATGTTTGTAGAAAAAATATTTAGGACAATTATAAATTGAAGAAGGTAAAGGGATGTATAGGATGGATTTCTCCACTTTATTCAAACTGACCCCAAAAGAATGTGATATTATGTATATATTAAATGAAATGCCTAAAGCAACCATTAAAAAGATTACACAGAGACACACTCAAAAACACTGTAGATAAATCAAAATGGAATTATTTTTTAAAACGTTAAAGTAACTCAAGGGAAGGCAAGAAAAAGAAAATAGAAATGAGAAACAGAAAGCACAAAATGGCAGGCTTAAGCCCTAAAATATAAATAATTATATTAAATGTGAACGGTCTAAATACACCAGTTAAAACACATAGATTGACTGGGCAGATGACAGAACGTGACCTAACACATGCTGCCTGTAAGAAACTCACCTCAAAAATAACAATATAGGTAGATTGAAAGTAAAAGGATGGAAAAGATATATCATGTAAACAATACAAATAAAGCAGTAGGAGTTCTATTAACATCAATTAGGTAAATTTCAGGGCAAGGAAAATTACCAGAGATAGAGAAGGACATGATAAAATGATAAGAGGGTCAATCCACCAAGAAAACATAGCTATCCTAAATGTGTATGCACCAAATAACAGCTGCAAAATACATGGAGCAAAAAACTGGTAAACTGAAAGGAGAAATAGACAAATCCATTCCCCTCTTTCAATAATTGGTGGGGCAACTAGACAGAAAATCAGCAGGAATGTAGAAGAATGCAGCAACACCATCAAGCAACAGGATCTAGTCAGCACTTAATATAGCACTCCACCTAACAGCAGATTGGATATTTTCTTTTTAAATCTCCATGGAACATACACCAAAATAGACCGTATCCTTGGCCATAAAACAGATCTGGACAAATTTAAGAGAGTTCAGACCATATCAAGTGTGTTCTCTGACTGCAAAGTGATCAAATTAGGTAACAGTAACAGAAAGATAACAGCAAACTCTCCAAACACTTGGGAGCTAAGCAACACATTTCTAAATAATCCATGGGTCAAAGAAGAGGTCTCAAGGGAAACAAAAAATACAGTGAAGTGAATGAAAATGAAAATAAGCATGTCAAAATTTGTGTAACAGAGCTAAGCGGTGCTGAAGAAAAACTTAAGTTTTTAAAAAAATTTCAAAAGCTTTAGGGGGGTACAAATAGTTTTAGTCTGGACTTTAAGTGTACTCCCCACCCCCACCTGTAAACATTGTCCCCAATAGGTGATTTCTCCCCTCTTCTGAGTCTCCAGTATCCATTATACTATTCTCTATGTCTTTGCAGATCCTTAGTTTAACTGCCACTTATAGGTGAGAACATGTGGTGTTTGGTTTTCTGTTCCTGAGTGAGTTCACTTAGGAGGATGTTCTCCAATTCCCTCCATGTTGCTGCAAAATACATTATTTTACTCTTTTTGGTGACTGAATAGTATTCCATTATATGTATAGCACATTTTTATTATCCACTGATTAATTGATGGGCATTGAGATTGATTCCACATATTTGCAATTGTGAATTGTGCTGTGATGAACATATGAATGCATGTGCCTTTTTAAATATAGCAACCTGTTTTCTGAGGAAAATATATAGCACTAAATGCATACATTAGAAAAAAGGAACCGGGTGCAGTGGCTCACACCTGTAATCCCAACACTTTGGGAGGTGGAGGCAAGAGGATTGCCTCAGCCCAGGGGTTCGAGACCAGCCTGAAAAACTTGGCGAGACTTCGTCTCTACAATAAATCAAAAAATTATCTGAGCTTGATGGTGCTTGCCTGTGGTTCCAGCTACTTGGATGGCTGAGGTGGAAGGATCGCCTGAGCCCAGTAGGTCGAGGCTGCGGTGGCCATGAGCTGCCACTGCACTCCAGTCTGGGCGACAGAGTGAGACTCCAACTCGGGGGGAAAAAAAGAGGAAAACTTGAATCAATCATCTTTCCTCCCACTGAAAGAATCTAGAAAAAGAGAGCAAACTAAACCCATTACAAGCAGAAGGAAATAATAAAGAGTAAATTGACAAAGTAGAAAACAGAAACACGATAAAAGCCACTAAAAAAATGTTGGTTCTTTGAAAGGATTTTTTAAAGGACAAACCTCTAGCAAGAAAAAGACATGAATTACTAATATTAGGAATGAAACAGAGGATACCACTATAGGTCCTCCAGTATAAACAAGACAAGAAGGGAATGCAGTCAGTCTCTTGAGGAGAGGCACAGACTCTTGAGTTAGGCGACCAGGGTTACAATCCTGGCAGAGTGAGCCTTAGTTTCCTTGTCTTTAAAATTGAGATTTTTTTTTGAAAAAAGGTGTCACTCTGGTGCCTAGGGTGGAGTGCAGTGCTGTGATCATGGTTCCCTACAGGCTCAGGCAATTCTCCTGCCTCAGCCTCCCAGGTAGTTGGGACTATAGGCACATGCCACCATACACAGCTAATTTTTAAAAAAATTATTTTTGTAGAGATGAGGTCTCACTGTGTTGCCTAAGCTGGTCTCGAACGCCCAGGTTCAAGCAATCTTCTTGCCTTGGCCTCCCAAAGTGCTAGGATGACAGATGAGAGCCACCCATAGTGCCTGGCCACCATTATACAAATATTTTTAAATACATATACTGCTCTATGAATGTCCCACAAATTCTAGCAGTGGGTCTGATAACCAATGTTGACATACAGATGAGCATGAACTTGATTTCAATATATCTGTAACAACTATAACATGATATGAAATGATCTGTAATTTCTATTGATGACAATAGGTAGGAACTGATTATGTCACTGGGATTTTTTTGGTCTACTTTCCAAATGGAAGTGCTAAATTTTGGTTAGAAGTTAGCAAACATACAAGAAGGGCTCCAAAAACCAAAAACAGAATTACCTTTCGGAGGGTGGGTCCCTTGTAGTACACTCAGAATTTGTTCCTCTAGATTAAGTGGCCAGTTTTTATCTGGAAGTTTTGAAAAAGTTGTGTCACAATTTGCAGAAGAAACGTCCCGAGTTGTGGCAAACCGGTGACTGGTTCTTCCATCATGACAATGCACCTGCCCACATCGTGCAGACTGTTCAGCCGTTTCTGACCAAAAACGGCATGGCCCCCATGCCCCACCCACCCTATTCACCCTATCTGTTCCCCAATCGACATATTTCTTCCTGGTTGAAAAAAGTCCTCAAATGGAAACATTTTGGCCATGTGGAAGAGCTGGAACAAAAATGGCAGAAGCACTAAAAGGCATCAAAATGGACAAGTTCAAAAACGGGTTTGAGCAGTGGGAAAAGCATTTTAATAGGTGTATTGCATCAAATGGAGAGTACTTTGAAGGTGACTGAAGTTTAAACATGTAAGAATAAATATACACTCTTTTTTTTTTTTGAGTTGGAGTCTCACTGTCGCCCAGACTGGTGGGCAGTGGCCGCTCCCGGCCACCGCAGCCTCGACCTGCTGGGATCCGGCGATCCTTCCGCCTCAGCCTTCTGAGTAGCCGGAATTACAGGCGCGCGCTACCATGCCCGGCTGATTTTTTTTATTTATTGTAGAGATGAGGTCACGCCAAGTTGCCCAGGCGGGTCTCGAACCAATAAGTTCCAGGACTTTTTGGGTGCCCCCTCATAAATGTATTTTTCCTCATTCAAGTTCACAGACTCTGGAATTCCTTCCACAAACACATTAGGGGGTCGTGGACCCCAGAATTTCTCTCTGGGCTAGCACCTTCCCAGAGATGAAGCCCATGGGGTGGAGGAGCTTGGAAGGTTCTGGTTTGGGGGCAGACAGAGAGCTGGTCCCAGGGTTCCCAGTTTTGTGTTCACGACAGTCCTCTCTCTGTTTCCCTCATCAGAATTTGCCAGAACCTCCATGCACTGCTTGACTTACCCAGGAACTTCAAAAGCAGACGCCTGCCAAGAATAACTCTTAACTCTTAGATTTAGGGTGGAACATAATATCAAAGGCTTGAGCAAAGCTTTGCAAATTCCCAATTTTCAGTGACGTCGTCTAAGTCTGCGGAGCATTTGCTACAGACACATTTTTTTCCCCAAAGAAAATTGTTTTATGTCTTCATGTGAAAATAACCCCTGCTCCCGTGCTCAGCACACTTGCCCACTCAGCCAAAGCCTCTCGTAGGGCCCCCTCTGGTTCCTGGCCTCAAAGAACGCCCTGCCATCCTCAAGGAGTCTGTGGGGGTTTGCTTTAAAAAGGTCAGGCACTGTATTTTGTCATTTGTGAAGCTTACCATGCTTGCAGCCCGGCTTCCAGTTTCCCTGCAGCTCAATTAACGGCTGGTGGTTCCTTGCAGTGTGGCAAGGCCCAAGGTCCTCTTCTCTCTGCCTCATTATTTTATATATTTTGAAATGTTGGCTTTTAAATTTAAAGATAACTTTTACTGCTTGAGTTAAGGGGAGTGGAGGAAGCATGCTTGTTTTTAGGAGGAAAAAATCCTCCAACATGGTCATACCGATTTACACCACACCAGCAGGATGTGAGAATCTCAGTTGTTTCATAGCTTTGTCAGCATTGAGGATTTTCCATCGTTTCATTTCAGCCATTATGTTTTAATTCACACTTTGTGTGTTTATTGGCCATTTGGATGCTCTCTTTTCTAAAATACCTGTTCAAATCTTTCATGTATTTTCCATTGAGTTGTATTCGTTTTTCTTACTGACTTGAAGGAATTTGTTATATGTCCTGGAGAGAAGTCCTTATCAGGTATGTGAATATTTTCCAAATCTGTGGTTTGTCTTTTTAATTTTCTTAGTAATGTCTTTTGATAAATGAAAGGTCTAACTTTAATCAATTCCAATTTACATTGTTTCCTTTGTCTTGATGTTGCTTTTAAGATTTTTTTCTTTAAGAATCTGGGTAGCCTCCCTGAAATGAAGATGCCATGGTGCTTTTTTTTGCTTAGCCTGTCCTGAAGGTGGTGGGGAGCAGGAGGTGGAGTGGTGTGGTGATGGTTGTGTTCACAAGCCAGGCCTGTGTGCCCCTGGAAAGGCATTATAGCTCTGTCCAGTAAACATATGATGCAAGCCACATGTGTAGTAGCCACCTTTAAGAAAAGAAGTAACAGGTGAAATGAATTTTAATCATGCATTTTATTTAACCAAATATATCTTGGTACCCAGGTCATTTCAATATTTAAAATTTTATCAGGCCCTAGTTTTAAAATTAGATATACATTTTGGTCATTCTAGTCCATATAAGCACTTAATAGTCACATCTCTCTGGTGGCTGTCATGTTGAACTGCACAGGTTTCAAGGTTGACAATCGACTCTGGGAGCAAATGCCCTAGGTTCAAATATGGCTATCACTCCATAACAATAGTTGATACCTATGGATTGCTGCCTCCCAGCCAGGCTCTGTACATAAGAACCAAAGACACCGCCGGGTTCAGTGGCTCAACCTGTAATCCCAGCACTTTGGGAGGCTGAGGTGAGTGGATTGCCCGAGCCCATGGGTTCAAGACCCACCCGGGCAACTTGGCGAGTCCTCGTCTCTACAATAAATCAAAAATTAGCCAGTCATGGTAGCGCGTGCCTTTAGTTCCAGCTACTTGAAAGGCTGAGGCAGAAGGATCGCTGGAGCCCAGCAGATCAAGGCTGCAGTGGCCAGGAGCGTGCCACTGCACTCCAGTCTGGGCGAGAGAGTGAGACTCCAACTCAAAAAAAAAAAAAAAAGAACTAAAGACTCCAAGTGCCTAAGGCACACCCGATACTGCACATGCTTGTTCTCATTTAATCCTTCCAGAAGCCTTTGATTTTGGTAACGCTCTTAATCACCAGGGGTGGCTAACTTTAAGCGTCAAATGGATGGGCTATGGTGCCTAGTTGCCAGGCCAAATGCAGTCCAGATGCTGCTATGAAGGTATATTTTAGATGTGATTAATGTTTAAATCAATACACTTTGAGCAAAGTACATGGCCCGCCATAATGTGAATGGGCCTCATCCAATCAGCTGAAGGCTTTAAGAGAGAAGACTGAGGTCCTCAGACAAGAAGGAACTCTGCCTACAACCGCCTTCTGACACAAGACTGCAATGTCTACTTCTGGAATTTCCACATTGCCAGTCAGTCCCCCACATTTTTGCCTTTTCCAACCCCCACCACTGCATGAGCAAATTCCTTAAAATGAAATCTCTCTTTCCATCCACCCGCCCCACACACTCCCATCCTATTGGCTTCGTTTCTCTCGAGAACCTTGTCTAACAGACCGCCCATCCCGATTTCCCTCATTGGGGAAACGGAGGCAGTCTGGCTCCAGAGCTCATGCTCTTAACCTCTCTGCTGCTTCCATCTATTGGAAAACTATTTAACTTCTTAGGCCTCAATTTTGTCATTGGCAAACCAAGATGAATAATAGTACCTAACCGACAGGTTTGTTGTGAAGACTGTTTGCGATAACACAAAGTAACTGGCATGTGGTAAGTGTTCAGTAAGCAGGACTGCCCCGTACTGATGTCTTTCATCTTAAAACACTCTAAGCAGAATGTATTACTCATTGCACTGTAAATACCAAAGAATTAAAGAAAAGGGAGGGTGAGTTTAGAAAAGAATATTGTATTAAACTTATTAATAACCTTTATTGCAGGCACTCTAGGAATACATTTTTACCGTGCCCCATGCCAATAAAAATGTCTGTTTTTAAGTGAGTCCTAACTGTGTGCCTGGCACCTGAATTCCATCATCTCAAGAAATTCTTATGTGAATCCTATCAGGGTGGCATTATTGTCATTTCTCAGTTTACAGGCGAGAAACTGAGGCTGTGAGTGAAGCAGAAACCCACCCAGCTTCTAAAATGACAATCTCTCAGGGAAACAACTTCTTCCCACTACCTTTATACTATCAAACCATCAGGTTATTTGTTTTCTTTAATAATCCTTTACAAAGCAGCTTGTAAGCGAATTGAAATTAACATCAAGTCCTTGTAGGGAAATTGAAAACTTAATCATTCCCTTCTTCTCCCTCATTTTTATCTGCTGCTGAGTGCACACATTTGTAATTCACCTTTGAAACTGTCACATAATCTTATAATGCTTTTTTTTTCTTTTGCAATTTCTGTGCAGGTAATCCCAAGGGGGATTTATCATATATCGTGTATGATTAAAATTGAATGTAGCTTGTAAAAAAATGAATTGTTAATAACTGAGAGAAACTTGTGTTCTTTGAAAATATTTGTTGTTAAATAAAAGAGACTTCAGAATGTCAATACATTTCACATTGTTTATTTTCCCTCTCCCCTTTGTTGTTTTCGTTCTATACATTGCAAATTGTTGTAATCCACAGATTAATTTTCAGGTATTTCTTTGAGTTATGTTCGGAAATGTCAGGTTTTATAGAAAGATTATTTTTGCATGTTTTAATACATTTTTCTCCTTCATTCTCTTCCTTTGATGTCAGGGATGAATAAATCCAGTTTAATACGACTTTCATTTGTGAGGCTTAACATAGAAACCATTGTAAGGCTAAACCAAACCTCCTGTTTTTCACTGATTATCTGTTTTCTGTCAAAATGAACCAAGCCCTCTGGTTTGAGGATTTGAAAGAAAGAAATCTTAAGAATAGTTCAAATCAAAGCTTAGGGGGTGAGCTCAGATTGTGTCTAAGTGTTTCCTTTATCTTCACACCCACACTTCTGTGAAGTGTCTTCCCAAAGCTGGTTATGCCGGATATTGAAGGGAAAGTTTGGGCTCCCAAGTGTCAACTCTGTCATGTTTATTGGGAGGCTGGATATTACAGGAGCTATTTCCTGCATGATCTTTTACCTCTAAGCCCTGGCACTTCTGCATACATGACTTTGGCCTGGCATAGTTGCATTGGGATTGCTTAAATAATTTATACTCTAATTTACGTTGGAATAGACCCATTCATGAGTGGATCACGAATGCCTGTATTTCAGTGAAAGTGCTGTTAGTCAATAGCACATTCCCTTCCTTTCTGGGATCTCTTATGTTTCTCTCATCTTTACAAACGATTCTTTGCTCTGTCTCTTGGGAAGCGGAGAGAAGACAGCGGCAGAACCATATTTAGTGGGCTTGGGAGAGTCTGGATTTATTATGCTCAAATTACAATCTATGCATATTTGATCAGCTCCTCTTATGGGCAAAGTTTTGTTCTAGACCCTGTGTATAAAGATGAACACTGTCCCCTTAAATATACATCCTTGGGATGTGATTTACGACGACTCTTTCTGAGGTTAGTTAGGCAACATGCAAAGGCTGAAAATTGTGTGTATCCTTTGATCAGGTAGTTCCGCCTTTGCAAATGTAACCCAGGTAAGTAAACGAGGATGTAGAAAATATTTATGCAAATGAATGTTCATCCTGGTTGTTTAGAATCATAAAAATTGGAGAACAGCCTTAATGCTCTACCGTAAGGAACTGATAAATGAAGGATGCTATATGCCCACACAATGGAATATTATATAACCATTAAAACTGAGATCATAGATTATAGACATGAAATGATATGAATGATATAATTCCAAGTGAGATATATTTATATTTATAAATGATTATATAAATATATTGCACTCCTAGGAGAAAGTCAGATGGATACTGAGTAGTCGTTTCTGGGTGGTAGGATCATCATTGTTTTTTTATGTTCTTCTCTTTGCTTTGCTCATCTGCATTTTCTAATTTTTCTCCAGGGACTAGATATTGCTTTTGAAATCAAAACATTCTATAAAAGTAAATTTTAATGAAAAATAAATTAGAGACCCCTCCCTGGATTACCACAGAGCAGCAGACCATGCTGGAAGAACATAGTCTGGGGACAGTCAGTGTTCATGGAGCCCTGCCTCTGTCTTCCTGTGACCCTCTGGCCCCCTCATCCTGACCCTCCTGCATTTGTCGTGATTTTATTTCCTGACTTCAGAAAGTATCCCTTTCTCTTGCTCAGTGCAAATTATAGAACGGCCAGCTCAACGTCAGCTCAAACAAATCTCAAGTTTGTTTTTCCTCTTGCAACAAGAAGCCCAGAATCTCGGAGTCCGATTCTTGCCCCTGGCCCTCATCTTAGGGTGAAAACTCAGCTAGGCAGGATCCAAGATGTAAGGTAGTCCCTTAACCCTAGAAAGTCAGAGCCCACAGGGACACAGACAACATCAACAGCTCTGGAATATATGGTCATGGCCAATTCCTTTACCTACAGGGCACCTCCCTACCAGCCCCTTACAAGCCTTACTTCCCATGACACCCTATTTTTCATCCTGATAATAAAAACTACCAACAGTTATTCACATTTCTCTGTGCATCGATCGCTAGTATAAGCAATTACATGTCTTTTCTCAGATAACTCTCTGAAGTTGGTTCCTTATGACTCCATTTTCAGGCGAGGGAAAGGAGGCACAGTAAGGTTATCTAACTCGCCCAAGGTCGCACTAGCTAGAAAATGGCAGGGCAAGAATGTGAATCCAGGCTGTGAGTCTCTGAGACCCCAATCCCTAACCACCGGTGTCTTGTTCTCCAGGTGACACCCTGACTGAGCTGTTTGGTGTTCCTGGAACAGACAGGTTCTCCTCGCCCAGCCTTTGTCTACTCAGCCCTCCCTCCACAATTCCTGGCACCCACTGACCTTTCACTTTTTTGCAGTTTTGCCTTTTCTAGGATGTCAGACAGTTGGAGTCATGCAGTGTGTACCCATTTCAGATTGGCTTCTGTCACTCAGTCATATGCATCTAAATTTTTCCAGATCTTTTCATGGCTTTGATAGCCCTTTTAGTGCTGATGAAGGTTCCATTGTGTGGATGGATCCGTGTATCTACCCACTTACTTGCTGAAGACAGCAATTGTTTCCAAGTTCTGGCCATTATGAACAAAGTTGCTATAAAGATTTGTGTGCAGGTGTTGTGTGGACATACGCTTTCAACTCTTTTGGCTAAATACCAAAGAGCAAGATCCTATGATAAAGGTATGTTTCGTTGTGCAGAAAACTGTTATCTAACTTGCCCAAGGTCACACTAGCTAGACCAAACTGTCTTCCAAAGTGGCTGAACCAGTTTGCATTCCCACCGGCAATGCATGCAAGTTCCTATTGCTACACATCTTCAGCATTTGCTGTTATCATGTTTTGGATTTTAGCCATTCTGCAGCATAGATAGGGGTTTCTTACTGCCGCTTTCAATTTGCAATTAATTTGCAATGACATATGAGCATCTTTTCACACACTATGTGCCATCTGCGTATCTTCTTTGGTGAGGATTCTGTCCTGATCTTTTGCTCATTTAAAAAAAATTTTGGCCAGATTCGATGGCTCAGCCTGTCATCCCAGCACTTTGGGAGGCCGAGGCCAGTGGACTGCCTGAGCCCTCAGGTTCGAGAACAGCCTGGGTAACTTGACAAGACCTTGTTTCTACAATAAATTAAAAAATCAGCCTGGTGTGGCGGCACGTGCCTGTAGCTTCGGCTACTTGGAAGGTTGCAGTGGAAGGATCGTCAGAGCCCAGCAAGTTGATGCTGGGGTGGCCGTGGGTGTGTGAGTGTCGCTGCACTCTAGCCTGGGCGACACAGTGAGACTTCAACTCAAAAAAAAATTTTTTTTTCTCATTGAGTTCTTGTATATTTCAGATATCAGTCCTTTATTCAACATGCTTTGTGACTATTTTTTTTTCCAAGTTTGTGGCTCGCCTTTTCATTCTCTTTACAGTGAAATTCAAGTTGTGTTGAATAAATAAACTTGAATTGGAACACAGAAGAGCTCACTCACTTACAGACTGTGGCTAATTGCAGGGTCTCTCAGCAGAGTTCCAACAGGGCCGAGAGCCGCGAAACATCTAGTATGCACTAGCTGTCCCTTTGCAAAGCAGTTTTCCTCCCCCGATTTTGGGCATCATCTCTGTTCCCTCCTAATGAGCCTGTTATTCCCTGCAAAGTAGTTCTCACGGGCCACAACGACGGATCAAAAACTCCCTTCAGGGGTGGCTGAGCCAAAGTGCCGGATCCCGGCCCTGCCACACTTTCTGGAGGGCTCCTCGTCCAAGGCTTGGTTTCCGTTCCAGGTGACCTTGCTGCGTCCCCGCCGGGCGAAGAGTGGAAGCCCCGCCCTCACTCTCTCATTTTCCCACGCCCTGCCTTGCAGCCCCATCTTCCCGAGCAGGGAGTCCTCGCCCCCTAGAGGCGATTTCTGGTCATTGCGGGGACATCGACGTCACCGAGGTTGGAACCAGAGGGCATGCCAGGCTTTCCCTCCCAAGGGGGGGGGGGGTCCCCACATTCTCTACCTCTCGGCCTCCCCTCTTTGGTTTTTGGGATTGAAGTTTTCGCCAGAGTTTGGACGATCTAAGTTTGCCGATTGCTCACAGCCCAACGGAAGTAGTCAATTCCAGCCCGGGGGTGTCCTTTGCATTTTTTTCCTTTCTTTTTATGATTACTTTTTATTATTATAAAGATGTGGTGTACAATTCAGGGTTAGGTATATAAGCATTGATCATACAGTTACCCTTATTGATGAGGTATGCCCCTCCCTCCCCTAGAAGTTTCCCTCAACTGCCAGTCCCACCCCTGACAGTTTCCCACTACTGCCAATTGCTTTCTAATAGCGTTAAAATTGTTCAGCTTATGAGTGAGAACATATGGAACTCAGTTCTTTGTTTCTGTGATAAATCACTGAGTATGATTGGCCCCAAATCCATCCAAAGTCCATATACTTGTCCTTCTTTATGGCTGCATAATATTCCATTGTGTATATGTACCACATTTTTTTATCCAGTCCAGCTTCGATGGGCAACACACATTTTTAAATTTCCACGTTGCTGCCAGTCTGCTGTTCTCCCTTCCCCCATATCTCTTGCTTTTTGTTTCATGCCTTTAACATTTGGTCCTATTTTTTTCTCTTTCCAATAAGCAAAAAGAATGTAAATCTAGAAGAATGTGGGCAGACATATGCTCTTTTTTTTTTTTTTTTTTTTTGCTGAGTGTTCACTTTTGAACTGGAATAGTGTGGCAACAAGGGAAGAGAAAGAGACTCATGTGCTCTGTCTGTATCTCCTCCCCTGCCAGTTATTTTTGAGATCTTGGCATTTGATGTAAATCAACTTTCTCCCAACTTGCATCTTCTGCAAAGCACGGGAGCTAAGGAGGGACACAGCCTGCCTAGTTCCTGTGTATTCATAAAAATAATTATTCTTTATTGAGCACTGACTGTGTGCCAGAACTTTCTAAGTGCTTTCATACTTAGAGGCATTAAAAAGAAGACAAGTGGCTGGGCTCTGTGGCTCAGTCTGTAATCCCAGCACTTTGGGAAGTCAAGGCAAGTGGATTGCCTGATCCCATGGGTTCGAGACCAGCCCTGGCAACTTGGCAAGACCTCGTTTCTACAATAAGTCAAAAATTATCCAGGTTGACTACACATGGATGCTGGGGTGGCTGTGAGTGTGCCACTGCACTCCAGCCTGGGTGATAGAGTGAGACTCCAACTCAAAAAGAAAAAGAAAAAAAGAATGCAAGCTATGTAGTTTTCTGCCTTGTTCTGTGTTCCCTTACAGTCACTGGAATAGGTGATTGATAAGCTTGGCCTCTGATGGCCTGGTTTCAAATTCTGGCTTTGCTGCCCACCAGCTGTGTCGCCTTGGGCATAGTCACCTCACTATTCTGAATCTCAGTTTCCCCTTCTCTAAAATGAGAGTTCATAATAATACTTATCTTTTGGGTTGTTCTGGTTACATTCATCAATATTGGCAGAGCACTTGTGTGTGTGTGTGTGTGTGTGTGTGTGTATGTTGGACACTTTGTCACCCAGGCTGGAGTGCAGTGGTATGATCATGGCTTACCACAGCCTCAAACTCCTGGGCTCAAGCGACCATCCTGCCTCAGCCTTCCAAGTAGCTAGGACTACAGGCATGCACCACCATGCCTGGCTATTTTTTTTTTGTAGAGATGAGGTCTTGCTATGTTGTCCAGATTAGTCTCAAACTCTTGTGCTCAAGCAATCCTCCTGCCTTGGTCTCTGTGGTATACAGCAAGCATGCTGTGAGTGCAGGTATCAGTAAGTGGCAACAATGGCAAACCTGAGTCAGTTGGTTGGTGGTGAGTATTCCTCCACGCCCCCTGCCCCTGTCCACCCTATTGGAGCCTTCTAGTAAGAAATGAGGAGGGGGTTGAGTTGGTTAGCTAAAGTCAACACACACACACACACACACACACACACACACACACACACACACGGAACTCTTGCATAGAAAGTGGTTGGCTTGTACCCAAGTGTTGCTTCTCCTGTAGCATTTTCCAGTCATCCTGGGGACTATGCTTTCTCCGCATTGCACCAACACTCAATCAGCCCAGCAATTCCTTCGATCCTTCCTTTAGAGTGTTCCAGAACTGTCCACACCTCTCCCTTTTACCCATCAAGTCCAGGCCACACTCATCACTCAAGAGAACTCACCTTCTCCTGCTCTCCTGTGCTCGCTCGCCCTCTTATAATCAACCATTTTCTGCAATAATTAAAATGACTGCCTTAAAATGCAAATCGCTTCTCCCTATCAAAGTACTAACCAGGCCTGACCTTGCTCAGCTTCCAAGATCCAACGACCTTGGGTACATTTAGGGTGGTGTGGCCCTCGACGGCAAACCCCTCTACTGAACCCTTCTGAGGCTTATGGAAACAGCCCAGAGCATCGGTGCAGTTTGAAAGGGCCCTGCAGGACCTGGGCCTGGGATCTGCGGTGCCATCTTTGCTCACTCTCTTTTCCCCTTCAACAAGCCCACTTCTCTTTTGTCTTTGACCTTGACCAAGCTCATCTCCTCTTCAGGGCTTTGCACTTGCTGTTTCTCCACTTGGAGGCCTTGACCTAACCCCTCTCTTGTGGGGATTCTTCCAGCACTCAGATCCCAGTTCAAGCGCCTGTCAGGCCTTCCTGGACACCCGAATCAATGGAGCATTGACACAGGACAGTCCTCCGATAGCCTTCGGCTGACTCACTTCCCCCTCTCTGGTAGTTCCCAAGTACAACTGTAGAATGTTCCAGAAATGCAACATCTGAGACAGGCAGGTCCGACAGCCCAGGCTCTGATCCGGTCACTACCAGAATATAAAACCCAGGTTGGCTGCTCCCCGGGATTCCTCAGCTATGATGCAGGTGCAGATAAGAACCCATCTACCCTAGGCAGCTTTCTGGAGGCTTAAAGCCTGGCTCATCATGAATTCTGGGCTTCTCCTGTCCCTGGGGCAAGTGGCAAGACTGCAGTCCAAGCTGCAACAGGTTAAGGGGGTCACCAGGGTGCCGCAGACCCGCTTCATAGCCACCCCCGCCCCGCTTCCAATCACGCTGTCCAGTCCCCCCTTTTGGTTTCTGCCAAGTACGATCATGATTGCAAACAAGTTGTCAATCGACTTGTGCGTGTGATAATCACTCACCTCCCCCAGCTGGAATGCAGCTGCCTGTCTATCTGTCTGGGCACCCCACAGAATGCCTGTCCTCTAGCAAGTGTCCCAATAATATTTGGTGAAGAAATACTTGAATACATGTTGAGAAAGCCAGGCCAATTCTTGAGAAGAAAAAAAATTTTGAGTTGGGGTCTCACTCTGCTGCCCAGGCTGGAATGCAGTGGCACGAGCATGGCTCACCACAGCCTTGGCCTCCTGGGCTCAGGAGATCCTTCTGCTTCAGCCTCTGAGTAGCTGGGACTACTGGCATGTACCACCACCACAGCTTGCTAATTTTTTAAATTTATTTTTTATTTATTTTTGAGTGAAAGTCTCACTCTGTCATCCAGGCTGGAGTGCAGTGACTTGTTTACGGCCGCCCCAGCATCAGCTTGCTGGGCTCAGGCAATCCTTCCGCCTCAGCCTTCCAAGTAGCCAGAACTACAGGCGCACACTGCCATGCCCAGCTAATTTTTTGATATATTGTAGAGATGAGGTCTCACCAAGTTGCCCAGACTGGTCTCGAACCCCCGGGCTCAGGCAATCCTCTCACCTTGGCCTCCCAAAGTGTTGAAATTGCAGGCTTGAGCCACACCACACCTGGCCTTTAAAAAATTTTTTTAGAGATGAGGTCTTACTATGTTGCCCAGCCTGGTCTCAAACTCCTGGGCTCAAGCAATCCTCCCACCTCAGCCTCTTAAAGTGCTGGGAACACAGGTGTGAGCCACCATGTATGGACAGAAGAAAACACTTTTTTAAGCAGCAAAAAGTTGAAAGTCTCGAGGAGTCAGAGTACAGGTTTTGTACTGTATCAGAGAGTAGAAGGAATATTCAATGGTAAGAGAATAAAGTTCCTACTCAAAAGGAGATGAAAGTGTAAACTTGGGATGTAGGAGGAGGCTTGGAGGGAATGGGACCAGAATGCAGGTGCCAGGAATACGTGACAAGGCCCGAGGTGGGGATGGCAGGAGACCTAGAGGAGCCCTGAGCCTCTCTGCCCAGGCGAAGCCATGGTGGGCACAGCTCCTGGCAAGAAGCCCGTGATGGGACTGCCACTGAGTGGACCTGAGGTACTTCCCTCCCCAAACCCTTGCCCTGGGGCAGTAAGGAAGCAGGCCTGAGAGTTTGCCAGAACTCCAAGGAAGGGCCTCAGTGGTAGCAAGCTGGTGGGGGAGTCTGGTGAGGCCTGGCCAGTGGGGGGTGGTGGGGTGGTGGTGGTGGTGGCACAGAGAGAGTTGTGGGGATCTGATGACAGAGCAAGGGTGGCAGTGGGGGTGATGGCAGCGAGTACAGGCGATGCCAGGAACCAGCATACCGTCCAGGCAAGTTACATCAACCTGGACACCCTGCAGGAGGGAACCAGAGCAGGGGACATGGGGGACCCTCATGCCCCTGGCGCCTGGGGGTGGGTCAGAAGAGAGGAGGAAGATGCCTTGACTGACCGACCTTGAGGAAACCTGACAGGGACAGCTGGCAGCATTAAATTTTCCACCCCCAGGGGAGAGGGGAATGGGTATTCACTTCTGGTGAGAGAAACTGATGGACTCTAAGACCTATGCTTGCTACATGAGGGCAGACATGTCATCTCTTCATAGAAGGCTCAAATAACATGAAATGTTAGCTGAGGGGTAGTGAGGATTTGTGTGTGCCAGAAACTGACCGAACATTTTGCAAGTGGTTTAGGTTAAGGTCCTTGGTTGCAGGCAACAGTGCCCTCCTGCCACAAGAGATTAAAGTTTCTTTTTGTAAAAACTTAGATTTATTTTATGGTATTTTTTTTTTGAGTTGGGGTCTCACTCTGTCGCCCAGACTGGAGTGCAGTGGCCGCTCCCGGTCACTGCAGCCTCGACCCGCTGGGCTCCTGCGATCCTTCCGCCTCAGCCTTCCGAGTAGCTGGAATTACAGGCACGCACTACCATGCTCGGCTGATTTTTTGATTTATTGTAGAGATGAGGTTTCGCCTGCCCAGGCGGGTCTCGAACCCGTGGGCTCAGGCAATCCACTCACCTCAGCCTCCCAAGG
>CAUYQG010225774.1:0-26488 GCA_963574415.1 Tarsius wallacei | reverse complement strand
ATCAAAACCACATTGAGATACCACCTAACCCCAGTAAGAATGGCCATCATTAATAGAACAAACAACACCACATGCTGGCGAGGATGCAGAGAGAAAGGAGCACTTCTACACTGCTGATGGGAATGCAAACTAGTGCAACCTCTTTGGAAGACAGTGTGGCGATTTCTGAAAGAACTAGAAATTGACCTTCCATATGACCCAGCAATTCCCCTATTGGGAATATACCCGGAGGAACTCAAAATTATTCTACAAAAAAGATGTCTGCACACATATGATTGTTGCAGCTCTATTCACAGTAGCAAAAACATGGAACCAATCGTGCTGCCTATCAAAGCTGGACTGGGTTTAAAAAATGTGTTATGTATATACAATGGACTATTATGCAGCCATAAGGAAGGACAAACATATGAACTTCATAGCAACTTGGATGGATTTAGAGTCGATCATACTCAGTGATCTATCAGAGAAACAAAGAACAGAGTACCATATGTTCTTACTCATAAGCGGACCTTGAACAATTATTATAATACTATAAGAAAGGGATTGGCAGTAGTGGGAAACTGTCGGGGGCGGGGGTGGGATTGGCAGTTGAGGGAAACTGCTAGGGATGGGAGGTCACACCTCATCAACAAGAGTACCTGCATAATCAGCGATTGTATACCTTACCCTAAATTGTACCCCACATCTTAAAAATAAAAATGAAACTCTTCAGTTGGTAAAAAGAATAAAAATAATAAAATAAAATACTGCAACTTTTAATTACAGTGTGTAAAGAAGTGCTTAAAATTTTAAAGAACAACTTTACTACCTACAAAAATAGCATTCTGGGACTGAGTGGCCTGCTAGTATATTATTAGTATTCTCTTGTGAGGCAAATGTGTCCATATTCCTGAAGTGCCCACTGATGCCCATAATGAGAACAGTGAATTTTAATGTGCCTATGATGTGCTTAAGAATAAATTGCTTTAACTATGTCTAAAAATTCATTTTAAAGTACTTGGCCGTCTTTTCAAACTAGACAGCATTTTTTTTTTTTTAGGAAAAGAATACAACTTTATTTGATGACTAAAAATTCATAGAAGTATGAAGATTCTGTTTTAAGGACACACCTTTTTAATTTTTAATGTTTTGAACAACTCAATCAGAAGGTTTGCTTAAAAGATCCTGACATGATCCTCTGTCTTGTGTTTGTCCTTCTGCAGCTCTTGTCTGTCCCCCAGCTTCTCCCCATGAAAAAGTGATTGAGAACATGTGTTGGATTTTCTTTCTTAGCGCTTTTGTTCGACAACTGTTCTTTCTTGGTACTTTCCAGGCAATTGGTCAGCTTCCAAGTCTATTTGCATTTTTAAAACGTACAAAATAAAACACCCTCATATCTGATTGAGGCTTCCCAAGTTTCACTTCTAAAACACAAACAAATAAGCAGTGCAGTCCAGCCACCTGCAAAACGCTAAATGAGCCTTGTGATTAGCAGGAGAGAGAGAATTGCCTGAGAAATTTTGAGGGCAGGAAAAAAGTGGGCAGAGTAACTCTGGAGCAAATGAGTTTGCGCACACATTTTTGGACAGAGTGAAATATTTTTTTAAAATTCTAATTGTTTGAATATATTATGAAGGTGTGTGTTTTGGTAATGACATGATGAGATACTGAGAGTAAATCATCCATAATCACATTTATTATTAAATGACTTCAAATATGACATGACAAAAGAAAAAAGAGCCAGTGTAGACTTTAAAGTTTATCTTGTTTCAAAGCACCTAATGTCTGCTTCTCTGTCTTTTCACTCCCTCTTTTGAGGGAGGGAGGTGCATGGAGTGAGCTTCCAGAAATAAATGGTTCAGGAAATGAAGAGCATCAGTAATGTTGCCATTGTGACCAAGAAGATGAGAAATATCATGCAAAGTATTTTCACTATAATTTCTTATAATCCTATAAATAATTTTATGTTATAATTTCCATAATGTCCTATAGTGCCACCATTTTCCTAGAAATTTTGCATGTCATAGTTCATAGAGAGACATTTTTTAAAAATCTGATGCTATTTCAATAAGCCAGTTTCAAAATGTGCTTAATCATGGGTTTTATTTAAACAATTGAACTTAGTAAATTGATTGCCTGGGATTTGCCTTAATGATCATTTTTAAAAATTTTATAGGCAGAATACTAAGTGCTTTTTCCATGCAGTATCTCAGTTACTCCTCAAAATCAAATTTCTGAGCTACTATTATTATCACTGCTTCACAGAAGAGCGAACTGAAGTCTAGAGAGGTTAAGCAACTTCTAAAACTTTCATAACCAGAGAGGACAGAGCTAGAATTAAAATCTAAGTAGCTTGTATTTAAACCTTGCTTTTTTTTTACTTCTTATCATTACTCCAGTCCTATGGCACATCTGAATTTGCTTCTGAGTAGAAAAATTTACATATTGATAATGCAAACTGTTTTTAAGTAAATAGAAGATTGTGTATTTGAAAATATGATTTCAACATCCCACTGCTATGACAAATGAAGCTGTTGTATAGACGAGAGTTTATTATTTCTAGCGGACTACTAAAGACAAGCAAACAAAAAAGTTACTTTTGTTGTATTTTTCTCCAAAAATATATAACACATTTTTTCAATATTTGGTTTTTCTTTCATTACTAAGTTTTAAATTTTCTGCCTTGCAACCATGCTTTCTACTGGGATGTGCTTTAAAATAACAAGATATAGAATATGTAAGTATTCTATATTGAAAATCTGGGACACAGCAATAATAGAATCATAAGGGTTCTTTCCTGATGGAGGTGTACTCATTTCATGAATCTAGATTGCTCATAATATATGAAGTAGCAATAATTTCTGCTAGCAAAGTATTCCATCTTTTATATTAAAGATTACCAACTTTAAGGGATTTCCAGAGTAGTTGGAGGAGAAAACATACAGAAATATCACTACAATCCAGAGTGACAAATGAAATGAGAGCTATTGTCAGTAAGGATACCCAGAATGTGAATGAACCAATGCAGTCTGAAGCTTCCTAATAGAAGCTTATGAGAAGGGAACCCTTAACTAAAATTTAATAAATTAGGAGAATTTTAAAAATGAACTTCATTTCTTTAGCAGTACATATTTTAGATAGTTTAAACTGTTGATAACAAAGAATAAACAACTAGCTTTCATAACACTACTGTAACAAAAACTAGCAAAAGTAAAATACACTTCTCAAGAACAAATTCAAGTAAGAGATATACATTTAACAGCCACTTGGTCACAGGCTGTCTAAATAGCAGAAGAATATGGGAGTCCGTGACTGGCAAAGATGCAGAGAATTCAAATCCTTGTTTCTCTGTAACAGGAGCATATGTGTTCAGTTAATGGAAACAGCGTTTATATTCTCAAAATTGCTGGACATGTGATGCTTTGCAACCCTACCCCTACTCACCATTGGCACATGTCACTGAATAGATGTTTTCTGACTTACAGGTTTTCAGCAGTGATTTTTCTTGCGTGTACTCCTTTTGGGCTAGTAGAACACGCACAAGAGATGAAAAAGAAATGTTCATCCATGCACAATCCCTTTTTCTAAATATTGTTATGTAGTATGTAAATCTGAGCACATATTATTTAAATGGCTACAAGTTCATGTAAAAGCAAGAGAGCCATGCTGCTAATACTGTTTAGAGTTGTTGCTTTGACTAATGATGGCATGTTGCAGTCAAGTTGAATGTGAAACAAACAATAGACGAGAATGCTGGAATTGATAATTAGGTCATAGAATTCTCACTTTGTGTTCCCTTTTGCAGCAGTCCTTCTTTGAGAAAATGAGGATTGCAAAGAAAAGAGGGACATTAAAAGTTTAGAATAATATTTTTTCCATAGTGCTTGAAATCCTTCCATTTCAATACACATTTGAATTTCTTTCTTGGTTCTGTGATTTTTGTTAATGGTAGTGTATAATGTATGCCAGCACTATTTCACTTATTTAAAAGCAGTGCCATTTTATTTATTTACAGATGTGTAAAGCTCCGGAAATATTAAAACACTTTTCTAAGAGTTGAAAATAATGGGTGAATTGTATGTAATGGAAACAACATGGCCCATTGGAGGCATTTAGTGTCCAGAGTGGAATAGCCTTTGACTGATTAAGTGGACAGACTTTATTGACTACATTATTAAATATGAAATCTATTAAACTTAAGTACAACCTTTTCCCCCTTCAAATGTTAACATCAGTGCCAGTGGGAGAGTAAAACTCGTGACATTTAGAAAGTAGAGAGAATCAGATGAGATTTACCAGAAAGAGGATATATAAATAATTGAATAGGAACGTCTGTAACAATGCAGCTCCTTTAGATAATGCGTGACAAAATATTTCTCTGTTTTCTGATGGGGAAAAGTTTCTAATCGAGGGCTCAATCAGCTGTTCTTAGGCTCTGCAATCAGGGTAATTCTGGAGGCTTCCTTCCAAGTTCTGATTTATCACCCCGGCATCCCAAGGGCCCTCCATGTGTTTACCTTGGCACTGATAGTTACGCTGGATAAACTGAAAGTGCCACACTTAACTCGATATTATTCTTTCTTGGGTCACAAGAGTGCTATTTTTCAAGTACATTTGGGTGATTTTCACACTACCCCATATCTCACTAACACTAGAGGTAACTCTTCTTTGCAACTTAGAAGGAGTCACTAGACCTGTAAATAAAATTCAGCAAGTCTCAGTAAACATTTCTTTTCCCAGCTGGGATGCCAGTTCACAGAAGAGGAAAGTCAATGCACTCAAGTGGGATAAATTAGTGCACTGGCTCATCGTACCAGCTTTGCAGCTGTGTCATGATTTCCTTTAGGGGTCTAGGAAAATGTAGCTTTTTATACCTGATATTCTTTCTATTATTGTTATCTATCCTCCTCAGAGGTGTAAAGAAATGACCTTTCCCCTAGAAATGCCAAACGACTTCTTTCAGAGAAACTGCTGTTTCTTCTAAAGAGCCAGACCTCTGTTTCACTCTTTTGAAGAATCTGCCATTGCAATCACAGGTAAAGTCCTTAGCAGGAGGAAGACAGTGCCATGAGTCTCTGAGGTAGGCTCAGTCTCACAACGGGGCACTGGGGTTTGCTACTGCCTCAGTGCGTTCAAGCTGCCAGAGTGCCTCTCGCATGCTGATATCTTTAGATAGCAAGACCTTCACTGTCCTTGTTTACATTCTTAAAGTGAGGCTTTTCTCTCTGCTGAAAGTTTGCAAGCTGACAGCTTTGGAATTTGAATTTTTCTGTGTCTTTTCAGATCAAGTACGGTGGCACTGACAGGAGCTTCTCACACTGTCTCCTCATATTAGTTTTCTGTAAAACTTGAGCTAGAGACTGGTGTCAACTATGCTCACCAGCAAGCTGGATCTTGAGACAAAGGTAGCAGGCCTCTCACCACTGCTAAGGCTCAAGAGAGGCATCCTACAGGACTGCTGCAGACATTCACAAAGCTTCTGATGGAGGGAGAACTTCTGGACAGTGGGTTCATGTACATAGCCTGAGGTTAGGGAACAAGATTCTCCTTTTGATCCCTGTCAAACAGATGCCACTTAGGACAGGTATTGTTAGACGGGTTTAGACAATGATGTTGTTTAGAAATGTTTTCTCTGAGAACCTTGACTCTGTTCCCCATCCTTCATTTGTGTAACATTAAATGATTGGCCTGCTGCGTAATTTTCATAATGATTCTTTGTCATCCTGTCTTCCTTGAACTGAATTAGACTGAGGACCTAAAATACAGCAGGCCATAAAATTCTAGGTTGTAGATGTGGTTGTTTTTTAAAATTTGAAAATCCCTTACATTCTAATGGTTTTGGGCTTCCTTAGATTACAGCCAAGGCAATGTTGTTATTAGTAGGCATGTATTTCCTTAAAGACAAAGGGTCACAAAGCAATCAGCAACTATGTGATGATGACATAATTTATTCCCATGACAGAATTTATTCCCCCATGTGCCTTCATGATGGGGTATATAGTTGGTCTTATACCATACTTTCTCAAAATAATTTTAAAACTCCTATTTTAGAAATTTCTTCAGGTTATTAACATAAAAAATTATACTTCATTTAACTTTGGTTGCTTTATATTATTTTATCAGAAACAGTATTACATACTGGTTTAATCCCAAATTTATTCACTAAACTTGCACTCAAATGATTTTTGTACCTGAAAACATATGCAGACTTTTTGTTTTTGAGAGCATTTAAGTAGTGATTATACAACTCAAGGACAGTTTTTATGAGATATTGCATAAACCCAATTAATCCACCTAACCTAAATTACCCTTGAACTGTGTTTTAAGCTGAAGTGTTGATTCGGTGTTGGCATTTCAAAGGTCCTTGTTGTTTGTATACAAACATTAACAGACATCAATGTCAGGAATGCCAACTGAAGAGACAAGAAATCACACTGCCCATTACTACACCAAAAAGGAGATGTTAACAGTGGTGGAACAGAGTCCTGATCCCACATTATGTATCAATTTCTGCTAAATTAAACGTAAAGTTTGCATGTCTAATTAGTGATTTGGATTCAAAAAGAGAGTTTTATTTTCTACTTTTAAATGTACAAACTAGCATAATAGTCCTTTTCTTGTTCTTCATAAAAATCAATGATTGATCAAGCCCAATTTTCATGAGTCTGACAATGATAAAGCCATAAACGAATGTCTTTGTTTAAAAAAGATTTTTTCCAAGTATCTGATATTCAGGGCACTGAGTAGTAGACTTCTCAAGCTCATTTTCCACAGTAATTACTATAAAATATTAAAACTATGTGGTGATTATGTGGACATAATAAAATTGATATCAGAGGAAGTAGAGAAAGATATGGGCTTTATGTGGCGTGTAGTGTATACTGTCAGTCAGACAGTCTTCTGAGCACTGAGAAACAGAAATCAACAGAGGTGTAGGGGATTGTTACATAATCATAGAGTCAGGCATGTAAACAAGTGGTTATGCCAGGTGAGAATTATTAAAATAGAAGACAATAGATACCTCTGGGAACATTGAGAAATACTTAACAATCTCTGTCTGATGGACATTGGTAGCCTGAAGGTGAAAGAGAAAATTTAAAGGTCCATTAAAATTTGAGTTGATTCTTAAAAATAAAAGAGAAGTCAGACAAAAAAAAAAAAAAGGAGGAGAGAAAGGAAAATTCCACACAGAGATAAAATATGTATAAATGCCTGTGGTCACAGCACAAGATGGATTTGAAAATACAGAAATACAGGAATTCTGTGTGGCTAAGAAATTTGGACATTCAACATTCCAGATGTACCACAGGAAGACAAATATTTTTAAGCAGAGTTTATAAGGATCAAAACTGATTTTTAGATAAAACAAAACAAAAAACTTCAGTGAGTTTTGGAAAGTAACTATCATTTTTTTTTCAGATTTAAGAAGTTGTTTATTTAAGAAATACTCTCCAAAATATATTATCTAAGAGCCAAAAAAAAAAAAAGCAAATCAAATGGAAGCAATAATTTTGTTATGTTTGAACTTTGGAAAGAGGCAGAGGAGACTTGCGTAATTTGTTATTCATCCTAGTAAGGATACTATTTTAAAGGGGTATTGACTAATTTGACTGAAAGAAAGATTCCATTCATTTTAGTCATCCCAGAACTTTGATAGTGTGATGCTTCTTGGGCTATTAGGTGCAAGGTAACAGATAATAGTTCAGGGACTGAGTTCCTGTCTTTCATTTTGTCGCTTTGAGGCTTTGGGGCTGCTGCTCTGGACAAGGCAGATAGTATCAGTATGTCTGTGAGTTTGGAGAAGGTGCGGTACCTTTGGTGGATGGACCGAATTTCCAAATAAATAACTGTGCTGCTTTATGTGTTCCAAATAAACAATTGTGCTGCTTTTAGCAGGACAATTTTTTAAAAAGTTTTTTGCAATGTACAAATCGAGCAGCTGCTTTGTCAGACTGCTTTTTAGTTTCTAAAGATCCCTTTGTCTTACATCCTCCATCCTCACTCCCTTGCACACTTATTGCTAATCAATAAAATGAAAACAAAACAAAACAAAACAAAAAACTCGACCACTCATTTATTTTCTAAGGGATTTCAGTAAACCAAATGTACCAATGGAATAATGCTTATTTGCTCCAAGGCAAAGGAATCCTTTGAACTTCAAAAGTGTAACATACATTGTGAATTTATGGTAAAGCACACCTCTCTCAATAGCCTCTGACCTCTTCAAAGACTTTGCCATAAAATATTGTTAGCACTGGAAGACCTTAGGATTTAAGAAAGATGTGGAGAATTTAGCATCTAGACTAGAGGAATTTAATTGGCATGATTAAATTCTTGAAAAAATAAACTTAAAGAAAAAAAATGTTAAAAGACTGGAATACTTTAGGATTATTTTAAAGGATGAAGTTGACAGTTTAAAAGGTTGAATGTTTATATAGAGACTGCCAAATTTCTCATATTCAATGATGTGTTTTTTAAAAGAAAAAAAATTTAGTAAAGTTTTTTATAAGTTTTATATAAAAAAGAAAGAAGTGTTCAATAGAATATGTCCTTCTCTCAAGTTAAATTACTCCCTTATTTAAGTAAAAGAACATGTATCTGGTTATGAGGAGATTTGGTTGTCAAAACACTATTTTGATGAAATCATAGAAGTATATAGAGGAGAGAAGATGAGGAAATCATACCTCTGACATAAACATCACTAATATTTATGGTAAGATAGTTACTGAAAATCCATATTTACAATGCAAATCCCATTCCCATAATACAATTGCAGGATTACTTTACTCACCAATTTGTGGGCCTGTGGCAGGCATGCTGAATCGAAGGGACAGAATGGATAAACTTCTTACAAAAATTTTAAGGGAAATTCGTGACATGATGTTCAAGAGAAAGGACAGTGAGATAACACACAGGGGGAGAATGAACTCTTGTTATTGCTGCTACAACATTCATGAAGTAATTTCCAAGCATAAAACTATTATTTTCAAAAGATTCTATTTATTGTGGTTGCTAACCTACTTTCAAGTGATCAAAGGAACTAATTATTTATTTGTATTTATTCTGTAAGGCTAGATGCCTCACATGCATTTTGTCTCCCATTGCCTTTGTAAGTCAGAGAGAGGTTACCTACAACTGCACATTCCTCTTGATACATACTACATTTTACTCTTCTTTTACGGTCTCTAAGATGGTGATAAAACTTTTAGTTTAAACTAATCTATCATCTGTCAAACCTGCTTTAGTGTGCAAGAAATTATCAAAATACTGTCACTTTTTTATGTTTCTATTTATATGCGTCATTGGAGTTACTAAATTATTTATTTATTATTGAGGAAGGCCAAAGGACTAAATAAGAAAATCCTCTATTCTCTCATCTGAAAGTAAGCAGTGCTTATCAAAGTAAAAACCTATACCAATTTTTTTTTCTTTTGGTCAGTAATTTGGGATACTAAGAGTAATAATAACACCTAATTGATAGACTTGTTATGAGACTAGAACTCATATGTATAAACTGTTAAACATAGAGATTCGAATAATAGCTCAATAATATTGGCTATTTTAGTCCTTTGTCAGTTGAAAAGCTGTTTATATTTCTTTGAGAAAAAGTCTAGCAAAATCAGAAAATGAGTGAAGACTACAAAAGCTTAATTGTACGATTTAATAACAGTGGTCCCATCACAGCAGATTGGGAGATTTGCACTTTGTCAGCACTCAGCACATATTAAGGAAACAATCAATCAAGACATTATTACAACACAGCAATCCCTAATCTATTATTCATCTCTGAAACACTAGTTGTGAGGCAAAGGTCTGTATGTTGGAGCTGATTTCTCATCTTATGTTATCATTTTGTAGTAAATGAGAGGATTGACTTTTCCCTCATGGACCAAGTTCACTTTATTGTTGAAAACAATAGTATCAGAAGGACATGATCCAAGGGCACAGACTAGTCATCATCTTCCCATTAACACTGGTAGCACAACACCAAACCCACTTTTTCTCCTTTTATGATTTCCTCATACTTTGTCATTTATGAAGAAGAAAGACAAATTTAGCGTTACCTAAATTTTCAAACTCAGTATTTAGATTTTCATTTAAAAAGGAATATATTCAGTTCTTGTTGTATACAGTAGTTATGTTCTATGAAGTCACCTCTAACACTAAATTTGTGAGTTCCAAACCATTGCTCCTAGGGAAAACAGAGGGTTAGGTTCCTGCAAACCTCTGGTTACATTTTCACATATTGATCAATACATACTCTTGTTTTATGTGTGTTCCTGTTTAAATACACCTTATTTCATATAGTGTTGACTCATTAACATTGAACTTCTGCCAAGAACAGTATAACTTAGGCGTGAGTAAGGTTTATCTAACACAATTTACTCTGCAAGGCATATCACAGACTTTTTGTGCTTATGATTATTAAACAACTCTTTAGCAACGTGTTTGTGGTGTATTTGAAATGCAGAATCACTAACAAAAAGCAAAAAAAATGTGGCACTATATAAACTAAAAAAGACTATTGTTTACAATACGAGAATTGAAACACATTGCCTTGTTCAGCCTCAGCTGGAAACACGTGCATCATTGACTCAAATTTTTTAAAGCACCTCATCTCTGTGAATAACTGCATAAATGTTGTGACTGTTGATTTTGGAATTACAAATAAATTTTAGCAAGTAGACAAAATCAGAAATATGGTATCCATGAGTAATGAAGATTGACTGGATCTGTAAAATAAGTTGTATTTTAATAATACATTCTTACTTTAATAATACATTGAATAATACATTGTTACTTTAATATAACAATGGTTCAGAGATGATTTACAATAATAATGAGCATTTATTGAATAAATATCAGGTCAGGGACTGTATATTCATATAAGGACCATGAATATACTGCTTTTTTACAGATTAAATAACAATAATAAAGACTTAAACAAGTAGAGGTAAGGTCACGTAGCTGAAAGTGGGTGAACTAGGGTTCGATCCAATGTTTGAGTCCATGTTCTTAACTACTATGTTATACTTCTCATCATAAGAGTACAATATTCAATTATTCACAATAGAACAACATTATTGGCTAAAAGAACAGTATTTTCCATGTAAGTGCTTCTTTGATTTTTAAATCTCATTTTCAAAACTTGACTTTTTATATTGAACATGCTATAGAAATTTAAAATAATATTTTCTCTTTGTATATTTTGTGAGACCGTATTATTTTCAATTTTTTACTGTCTAAATAGTTTCATATTTTTCTCAATATGTATCCCATTAAAAGTAATTCATAGCAAGGGGCAGTGATGTATGCCTGTAGTCCCAGCTAAGGTAGGAAGATTGCTTGAGTCTAGGAGTTCAAGTCTAACCTGGGCCACATAGTGAGACCCTATCCCTAAAAAATAATAAATGGTTAATGAATCTGTCATGTTTCCAAGGTTTATTTTTGAGTAATTTGGAAATTTCCTGTATGTACATAGTAGCTGGTGTCCTACCAACCGCTCTAACTAAGCCCACTAATCCCATAGTAAATTGGACTAGGAAAAAAACACTAGCAACACTTTTGAACCATCTTTTGTGATGTTTCCTTGAATAAGTACAGTTCCTGGTGAATGACAAAAGTATATATCCCTAGTACAGTTGATTAGGAGCTCACATTCACTTGATGAATGGTGGATGTGTGGACTCCCAACTGAAGGTCTTGCTGAGGTCTGAAGGGAAATGAAGGGAACTACAAAAGCTTTGGGACTGGACAGGGTGAGGAGAAAGAAGCAGATCAGAGTTTGAACAAAGTGAAGTAGATGAGAATAAGGAATGGGGACCAGAAGGATTCCTAGTTGTTTCAGCTCTCTTTTAACCAGGGGACACTCCTAGGACCAGAGCATCTTCCTGCCTGTTATTTTTTTCTTACTACTACTGACTTCAGATTTTAATTGGTAAGTAAATGTTTTCACAACCACCATTTGCATTTGACTATCTCTGTACTACTCTGAAGAAAATAATTCAACAATTGTTTTGGTTTATAGTTTATATTCTTGTCCCTAAAGTTCAAAAAGTATAAGTAATTAGTGTGTTCTTGGGATATTTATTGTTAATAATGAAAAGAAATACACTTAAAAAAATTGTACTATATTCCTCTTTCTCTCTTCCCTCCCTCCCCATCCCTTCCTCTCCCCCCTTCCCCTTCTCTTTCCTCCCCTCCCTTGCTCTTCTTTTCCTTCCCCTTCCCTCCCCTCTTCTTCCCTCATTTCTCTGCTTTTTCCTTCTGCAATTACTAAGTATCTTACATTTTAATATAGATAAAAATCACCTAAGGACTATATTTCTTGAAAAATATAAATCTGTTGACCTTACCCCCAGAGAGTCTGATCTGCTGTGGAGTTCAGAAATCTACTCTTCTAACATGTATCCCAGGTAACTCCCTTAGAGGTGATGTGGTCCTACATCTCCTTGAGACATGTGACTTAGGGCTTATCAGGAAACAGTTCATACATGCAAGTAATCAAAGGAACTTTGCCTACACATATGGCAAAGTAAATGAAAATAGCATTTTCAAGAGGGCCCTGGAACAAGTTCTACAGAATGATTGATAATATAATTAGGAATAGGAAGTTTGTAACATGGTGCCTTTTGGGGGGAAGTGTTGGGAATTTGGCCTAAGAGAACTTACTCTCTCAGCCCCAATTCTCAAGAGGAAAATGAAAGATTATACATAGAGATTTCTTCTGTCTTCACCTTCCCATTTTCTCTCATCCCAGGCAATTTGGTCATTATGCACTTCACCTTATTGAATTTGAGCAGAATATAAAGAAAGAAGTTAAGATCAGAGGAGGATGATTAACAATATCTGCATTAGTAGCCTTAGAGAGAGTGAAAAATTAATAATTTTTTGTCTATCAAGTGACATAGCTGAATGGCACTTTCTGGGAAGATGTTCTGCTGTTAGTGGGAGAGCCACATTATCATTGTCATCACTGTCATTATCATCATTACCATTATCATGGCTATCATCATGCAGTACTATCATCAATTGAGAAGTAAGGACTACTACTATGGACTAAATTATAAAATTGATAAGTTGACACTCTAACCCCCAATATGACAATTTGGAGATAAGGCGTTTATGGAGGAAATTAAGGTTGAATGAGGTTAGGGCCATGATTTGACAAAACTAATGTCCTTATAAGAAAAGGAAGATAGACCAGTGCTCTCTTCACATGCACACTTTCACATGGAAAGGCAATGTGAGGACACATTGAGAAAGCAGCTGGGTCTGCAAACTAGCAAGACAGCCCTCATCAGAAATGGAATCTGCTGGCACCTTGATCTTGGACTTCCCAGCCTCCAGAACTGTCATAAAGAAATTTCCATTGTTTAAGCCATCCAATCCATAATATTTCATTATGGCAGTACAGGCAGACTATGACAAGGACTTTAACATCGTCTCATTTTATACTGCTAGAAATTCCAAGATGAATTAGTATGATCCATTTGTTGTCAAAGAGCCCAAGTCTAGAGTCAGTGAAATAACTTGTTCAAGGTCACACAGTCAATAAAAGATATATGTGGCGGGGGGTATAGATATAACTCAAGCAGTTTAACTGCAGAACCTAAACACCTAATGATGAAACAATACATACTTCCCATAGAAGCATTTAATTTAAACTTTAAATTTTTCTTAGGATATACAATTAAAATATTTTGGTTTTCTTTTAAAAACCACTTTTCATCATATGTAATTTATTTGTGGAAAAGTTTTAAAATTCAATGTTGTATAAACCTACTGTTACATGTTGAATAGTTTCTTTGTAAATAAATTTATTCGTATTTCTGTTTTAAAGAGCTTGTGAGTCTTTATGATACAGACAGGAATTTTGCAATCCATTCAGAGGATATTTTTTTTTCTCTAATAGGTTGAAATATTTCTAGATACTAATGCTTTTGTGGCAGAATTCAAAGAAAAGTTGTCTAAGGGCAGCATGCGTTTTAGAAGAGTTTTTCAATGCTTTCCTGTCTTTTGTTACACTTATATTTTTAAGTTCTTTGAAAGTAAGTACAGTGCCTCATATTCAAAAGACGTTAGAAGAATCTAAACTAGATTTCTATTGGATTAATTCAACATTTCTTTGAAAATATGCAAGTTGGCAGAGATAGAATTTCCTCAAGGAGGTCCAAAATTGTAGTTCAGAAAAGACTGGTTTGTCTGTAGTTGCACGTTTCAAAGCATTTAACACTGTGATATAACTTGAGAAGAACACAGACCCCACATAAGATTATCTGAAAGATCAGCTAGGCGTATTTTCAAACAGACGAATTTTCTGTAAAGATTGACTTCCTTATTTGAACTAAAAGCTTTCATCTCAATGTTTCATCTCAATGTACAATCATATCAGAATTTGTAATCTTTGCAAATGGAAAATATCAACATATATGGGGGCTAATCATTGAGATAAAATTTCACATAAGAGAAAGAAACTATTTTTGTTTTCTTCTTTAAGTTAAACTTCAGTCGATTTTAAAGTAATTTATTTTAATTTATTTCAAATGACTTCCTGAACAAAAGAAATAATAACCACACCTTACAGTTTAATGTTTTTTCCTATTAGTTGCTATTTTAACTTAATTTCTGATAGTTGTACCTTACTAAAAACAAACAAAAAAATTAAGTGTTTCTAGTGATGTCTTTCTAAATCCTTGAGCAATCAGTCAAGATTTCTGCATCAGTTTTTTAGTGGTACAAAATTATTGTTGTCTTTCTTTGGCAAGTAGGAAGAACAATGATCTATGTCTCGCCCAGGACATTAAGTGGCCATCAGGGACTGAGCCTCTCTTCCCAAAAGAGTGACTCAACCCTGAAGAAGAAGGGTTGCTTCCAGGCACCTACACAGCCTGATGCAGCACTTTGTTTATGCTAATGTGGGTGTACTAAGGTCAGCTGCCTTCTCAGCAACTTCTGTTTTCTTTGTCTCTGGTAGCCTTTCTTGAAGACTTGGGGGTGCAGCGTCTCCTGGCAGCTCTCTATAATACCAGAGACTTCCTCCTACCTCATTTTCTATTGGCAGTGAGTCCTAGTCATAATTACATACCTCTAATTTCTGCTTCTTTGCCTCTTCCAAAGGACTTAATCACATGTTCTTCCCTAAGGCTTGATATAAAATGACTGACCTTCCTAGAATCCATTACCTTAAAGTGACAGCTCTCCCATCCCACTCATACCCAAAAGGCATTCCCAGGTAAGACTTGTTATCTATCTATCATCTCTCTATCTACCTATCTATCCATCTATCTATCTACCTTTCTATCCATGTATCTATCTATCCATCATCTATCTATCATACTAACATTGTCATCTATCTACATATATGTGACAACAACCCTAAATATCTTATCGTGTGCTCCGTAGAACACACACAAATATACAATCCAGATTATTCATTAAATCCAGTGTACTCTAAAGAAAGATGTCTTGCAACCTATATTTTAACAAAATTATTATTGCCATATATTGCCAATATTAAGTATTCTTTCATGTAACTGAACAGATAAATGTTACTATATTTTGCATCTTATTTAATAGCAGTGGTAATAGTAATATTAGTCAAATTATAATATATTAACATAATTTTATTATAGAAGAAAAATTAAGCAATATAAACCCTTGTATATCAAGTTATTATAACTTAAACAGATGATGAAAGTAGTTATAAACGTATGCTTACATACTAAAAATGTGAATGTATTAGAACTTTTAACTTAAAGGCAATCACATGGAGAATATTTGATAGTGAAGTTATTGTAAGCTCTTTATAACAAATAAATGAAATTATTAATTTTCTCTCTTTGTATAAATTTTAGAAATCATGTTTCCATAGTATGTGGTATTATTCAAGCTGCATACTTATGAAAAGATTTGAGCTATAAAGCACTATTTATATTTAGCAGTTAGCAACAGAGCATAGTATTTATTAATACTCTCACATTAAACAATTAAATTATACTACTCAGGATCTCCTGTTATTGCTTTTTAAGGATAAATGCTTGATTAATTATGTCCTAACAAATAATTAAAATGGCATTATTTTCTTCTTTTGGTAATGTAAGAAAACAATGAAACATGATTGGCCACTTGAAGACATCTTGTCTGGTTTTAGCAACAGCAGAGGTGAAAATTTTACATAATTTACAAAGTGTGTTAGCTATTTATAAAGTATAAACGCTCCATAATTCTAAATATAGCTTATTTTCATTAGGCTTTTAAGATCATTTTATAATATAGCCAAATACAAGAGGAAAACAACTGTTTGTAATAAAAGCAATACATCTTTTTATTCAATTAATGCTTGCTTTTTTGGCCCTAAACATTAGAGATATGATGAAATATGGTAGCTCTGGCTACCTTACAAACATGGGTGGTAAGATATCAGAGACGCTGGGCCAATCAGACTGAAAAACACAAGCACAGTCACAAATACACAAACACATACTAATCCCAATATACAAATAATTACAGTGGTCCCTCTTACCCAAGATTTCCCTTTCTGCGGTTTCAGTTACCCATGGTCAACTGTGGTTTGAACATACTGTATGCAGAATTTTAGAAGTAAACAATTCATGTGTTAAAGTGTGGCTTTTCCCAGCAGTGTGATGAAATCTTGCTCTGTCCCATTCCATTCCACCTGAGATGTGAACCCTCCCTTTGTCCAGTGTCTCAAAGCTGGATGTGCTACCCGCTTTTTAGTCACTTAGTAGCCCTCTAGGTTAGCAGATTAACTGTTGCAGTATTCCAGTGCTTGTGTTCAAGTCACTTTTATTTTACTTAATAACGGCCCCAAAGCTCAAGAATAGTGATTCTGTCAATTCAGATAGGCCAAAGAGAAGCATTAAGTGGTTCCTTTAAGTGAATAGGTGAAAGTTCTGGACTTAATAAGAAAAAAATAAAAAAATATAGTATGCTGAAGTTGCTAAGATCTACTGATAAAATGTATCTTCTCTGTGAAATCGTGAAGCGAATACTGTTAGAATCGTTTGATTTTATTATTATTGTTGTTGATTTCTCACTGTGCCTGACATATAAATTAAAATTTATCACAGGCATGTATAGGAAAAAACATAGTATACATAGGGTTTGATACTATCCACAGTGTCAGGCACCAACTGGGAGTCTTGGAATTTATCCAGATCCACAATAGAGGACTACTGTGATTTAAATACATTCAAATAGAAATAAATTTGTAGGCAAGAAATAGCAAACACGATACCTAAAAATGCCTTATAATCATAGTCAAAAGGGAAAACAAATTATGGAATCGGTTTTATTACAGAAAAACTTAAATGCTTTAAATGAATATTTTGGTGTACAAAAATAATTTTATATCAACCTTTTTTGAGACAACATTAATGCAAATCTCTTCTAAAAGCGAGTACTACTTAATAGCTTTAATGTACTGTACTTAGAAAATGTATTCTTTAGACGTATTCTTATTTTTGTATGTATAGTTTCTAATATTTATTTGTTTACCATTTCAAAAGAAATAGGGGAAATGATTCATTTGTATTTTGAAATTAGCTTTTATTAAATTCCCTTGTTTATCAAAAAATACTGGATTGTGTGGTACAGGGTCTGCGAGTGGATAAGACAGAGAGAGAGACAGAGAGAGAGAGACAGAGAGAGAGAGAGAGAGAGAGAGAGAGATTGCCTAGAGGAAGACTCTATGCTTTTTCACAGAAACTCTTACTACTGAAGTCTTTACACATAAAATCAAGGACAGGGAAATACTCTTCTTAAAACATGTTGATAGTTTTGTTTGGTGGTTTAAAATTTTGCTGTATTCTCAGTCATGTGCATATGTTTTCCAGAGATGGATACTTATCTGATAAAAAAGAACTCTAGCTGAATGTAGTGACCAATAACTCTATTTGTGAAAAGAGAGGAATGAGAAGGAAAGAAAAGTTAAACAAAATACAAAAGAAAGGAAAGAAAGAAAAAGAAATGCAACAACTCTCACAAGACTAAAGAAATGAATTGTCTTTCTAAAAATAAAGAAAATATCCACATTATTTTAGGTGATTGAATTGTTTTTCACTTGTAGTATTATGAGTCATAAAAAAATCTGTTTCAATATGTTATAAGTGGAAAATGTTGTTCATATATCTTATCAGTCACAAGGTTGGAATCTGCTTGTTTCAAGAATATTTAAGCAAGTTATCCACATTTGAGATTTAGAGAAAACAAAATTAAATTTTACTATTGAAAAGGTTTTACATGTTTAGTGTTTTATCAAGTTCTTTACAAATCATTTTCTAAATATACACCCAGTAGCCTGTATTTAGCTCCCAGAAGGCTTTAATTCACTGCTTGTATGCAAGCTATTTTTTGTCTTTTATTTCCCCCCTGCATTATCTGTGTGTTTACATGCAGGACTGTAATAACTCCAGACAAAGTATTATGGCCCATCTTGTTGATAATCCATATTTTAAACTCTCTAAATACATGGATGACATTATCAGCTATCATTGTACTGATCTCCATTTTAAGTATGTAAATACATATTTAGCAGCTTAATCTGTGTCTTGAAAGGCCCTAAGTGTGTATTTATATGATAAAGTATACAGACATAATGCAAACTGACCTTTTATGCACTGCTATAACAGTTATTAGTAGTAGTATTAAAATAAAGCACAAATCTACAGGGTATGTTTAAAGTACACTGAGTTTCAGAACTTAAAATTTTCCTTTTTAAGGAAATTGTTCCACAATCAATGGCAACAGGATGTCCATGGCTTTTGGGTTATCTCTTAACACTTTATAAGTTTCCTAGAAAATATGATATGTTACCTAAGACCATATGAGAAATGACTGTGGATTTTCTTATTCTTTTTCTGGACTAAATTACTTCAAAAGCATGGATATGGCAAGACAAAGTATTGGTTCCCCAATACAAAACAATCATTGGCATAAAATAAGATTTTTAGGTGTTTTCCACTTCACGAAGAATTCCTATGGGCTAGATAATCATGGTTAACCTGCTACTCGCATTCTTCCAACTTTAGGGACTTTTATGCCATTTATAGTGTTTGGAGTAATTTCTTGTGTCTTATTTCTCTAAAGCTTTATCTGCTGATCCAAACTAGAAACAAAACTTGTCTATAGTGTTGAATATGAAGAATTTGGAAAACAAAATAAAATATAAGATTAATTAGTACTATGAATACTTGTGGGCTTTTCTTTCTTCTTTAATTAACTAGATTGAAATCTATCTGAACTTAATCACAGATTTTCACATACTGCTCCCTCTTCATTGTTCTTTTTGTCAGTGTTCTCTCAGATAGTTTTGAAAACATGTATTAGAAAGTGGACTATTGTTAAATTTTTAGAGTCAGATCTGCTAAATCCACCACACATTGGATACCACAGAAATAAGTTTGGCGATTTAAGCCACAAATGCACTTATATACATTCTATCTCTCGAAAAGCACATGTATAAAGGCATTTATTACTTGCAGTTTGGATGTATATTCACTTAGGATCCAAGCAATGTCACCAGGACGGTCTCTTAATCCTGTTCCTCTGGATTGCTCGTCGGACAACTCACATGTTCTCAAAACATATCCTTGTTCAGGGCTGCACACTTTAGATTTGATATTCACCCTGCCTCCCTGTGGAAATGGACTGCATGCCTGCCCATCCTTGAGCAAGTGATAGTTTTGCCAGGATAGAAAGTGCTAGCCCTGGCCTCAGATTCGGAGATTGAAAGTGAGGAATACGTCTGTCTAAGCATTTTATTTATTTTTATCTTTTTTTTTTTTTTGAGTTGGAGTCTCACTCTGTCACCCAGGCTGGAGTTCAGTGGCATGTTCATAGCCAACCCAGCGTCCATCCTCTGAGCTTCCGCGATCCTTCCGCCTCAGTAGCCGGAACTACAGGTGCATACTACCGCGCCTGGCTAATTATTTTATTTTATTTTATTGTAGACACGAGGGCTCGCCAGTTTCCCCGGGCTGGTCTCGAACCCTCAGACTCAGGCAATCCACTCACCTCAGCCTCCCAAAATGCTGAGATTACAGACTGAGCCACCAAGCCCGACCTGGCTAAGCCTTTTAGACACTGTTACTAAAAGAAATGGTAGTGGAATGCAGGCTGAAAGCAATAACAAATTTCTGGTACATGTGGTCTTTGAGATTTTTATATATCTAGACTATGTTCATACAAAAATATTGGAATGCATGTATGTATGTACATATATGTGCATAGATCTGATCTTCTAGAAGTGGTTCAACTAATTAAGATATAAGATACTTTTGTTGGGTGATGTTAGGAGTTTTATAATACTGATTTGTCTGTCTCTGTCTACATCTAAAACAATGCCACTTAAATCTCAAAGCAGGAAATACAGTAGCACTTCTATTTAATGAATGTTTAGTCAGAATTATCTTCATTGAGGGCACACACCTGTGTGTAGCTGGCATCTCAATCTGAATCTACCTGAAGTTCACTGCCTGTAGTAATTGATTTCCTTCCTTCAGTCAGCTTAACATAGATCAAGAGTGAAGTGGCACTTGGCTCTACACACAGTCTCAGCAGCTGCAATTTTGCTGTTGCCTGTAATACGGAGGCCTTCTTTTGCAGTTTCCATAGAGGATGGGTGTGTTTCTGAATTTAATTTTGAAACACTGACTGGTCTTTCCCATAACATCTGAGTTAGAGAGACATCCCATCTGTGAAGAAACCCGCCTCCTCTACCATTGGCAAGGCTTTCCCTCTTTATTAATGCTTGTAATGGTTTTTATAATATTTCTCTCTTATTACCCAGATGTTAGGTGATAATATTTTATTCTTATTCCTCAAGTTTAGGATTAATACAGCATTACCAAAACACAATAATATGTAAAACTGATCCTATCTTATTGTTTTATGCTCAAGGGTTCAGGAAATAGATGAAATGTCTTTATTCTATAATGTGAGGGAAATAGCACACAATCTTGGGGATTACAACAGGTTAAGTCCTCAATGGGACCCGTGGTGTTTTCTTTGTAAGTGTCACACAAAGGTTGAGAAAGTTACAAAGAAAAGGACATGGAGAGGAAGAAGGCCAGGCCGGGGACTATCCTTTTTTGTTCAATGCAGGTGGCTTTAAAGAACTGGGATTTGATAACAGTATAATTAATTTACTATGCATACATTGGGAGAACACGTAAGATAAATATGTTTCTCCAGTGTAATGTTTAAAATACGACCCAAGTTAAAGGTAAATTATCTTGCAGCAGACACTGCCCTGAGACATAATGTTGACTATGGTTTATTGGATTTAAAAAATGATTATACTATATACAATAAAATAAAAGGAAAATGTAATTTTAAACTGTGAAGTTAAATGACACTACATTTGATATTAGCAAAGCACCACACTGTGTGCCCAGGGACATCCATGTTGATACTTCTATCCAATTGTTCTTCTCTCCTCCGTTTCTGCTACTAAGTTCCCAGGTTAGAAATTCCAGAGTCACCTCAGGTTCCCTCTCCCCTCACCTCTGAATTGTTCCCCAATATCTGTGACTCCTCCCTTTAGAATGCCATTGTTATTCCTACACTGTCTTAATTTTGCTTAGAGCCAGCCATCTTTAATCTGAATTAATGCCATGATTTTATATCTTCCCAAATACTTTTCTAGTTAGAACAATAAAACAATAAAGAGATTTATTATAGGATGACTCAAGATAAAACTTCAGGAACTATGTTAAAACCTCCAAATGTGGTAGCAGCCATGGTAAATATTGGCTTATCTCTGTTAATATTTGTCAAAATAATAATTTATGTGGGTATTATATTTGATATTGTTATTATATGTGATATACACATATCTCAACAAAAGTGAATTCTCAAAAAAAATTAGAATGGGTTACAGATCAGGAATTTCTAATATGGCATGGTTTTACAATTATTATTTGTTGTTGCTTTTCTTATTGTTACAAAATATGTTGATTATGAAAACTACAGAGGAATTTTGCTGTTTAAATTGTTCTAACATTTTATAACCTGTGGCTAATTCTTAATTCTATTCCTAGATACTATGTTAGAAAATCACTTATTTTCAATAGCATATTATGTTGTTTTAATTTGTACGGCTTATAGTTTATTTAGTTAAACATGCAAAACAGGCATATGGGGGAAAATCACATAATTTTCATGCAGTGCACATAGTAGAAGGAGCCCTGATTTTTTTCCTAAGTATATGATGTTTGTCAAGAAGACTTGTGTATGTGCCTATATTTATGCATTCCTTATTTAGGAGGCTGTAGGTTATTGTAAACTAATTATCATAACTTTCTTCCTTTTTTAACTTTGCTACTTCTTAAACATACCTTGTGTTTTAAAACCACTTGGATATGATTTAAATGCTTACATGTAATCACATCTGTATCTTCATTTTTTTAAGTAAGATATTTTGTGCTAAAGTTTTTATTTAAGCTGCCCATGAGACAACAATTACGTGAGAATTCAGACGGAGACAAGCCACCAAGGTAGTTTTCAGGACCCAAATGGCCTCTACGAAGCAGAGCATCCAGGGGTATATTTTCTTTTAACTTGACTTCATTTCTTTCTAATTAGTAGTGTGCAGTGTACCATTATGATGTCTGCTTCACCCCCTTGGTTCTTGCACCTCCCTTTGGGGATTTCCCAGCTGTTTTGCTCTCCTGTTGTAATTGAAATCTTACTTGTTCCAGCCAGTAATTGATAGTGAACCCAACCATTTTATGTTTGTCAAGTAACAGATGTACAACAGAAACACTCAACATGGCATATGGAAAAACTGCCCTGCTAGAATGAAGTCAGATCCATTCCTATATCACAACCCCCATTCTCTTAATGTGGTAGGTTTTTGCTTCCTTACAAGTGCTTTGTTGCTGCACAAGTCAACATAATCTCGTAATATTTATCTGGCATATGATAATTCTTCTTTAGCCTTGTTATATGACCCTACATCTGTACTAAAGATTACACAGAATAGGATAGATTAGTTAACACATAAGGTTCTCTGTATACCTCTCTTGTCAAAGTTGGTCACCAGTTTTAGTTAAATAATTAACCTTATAAAAATGTGTTTTTGCCCATGAAAACATCAAGAGATATTTTAAATAACTCTTTAAATTTAAATATTTAAATATATTTAAATATTTTAAATATATGTTTATTTCTAAATACTTGCCAAAGCAAAATGAACCTCCAAATCAATTAATTAGAATTATGTCAGCATACAAGAGTCCCTTTTTGCTTCACTATAATAAAGAAGGACCTTTGAGTAGTTGATTCCATATTAGAGATTGTAATCAGTATTGGGAAGATAGTTCTGGATGTTTTGTAATTTACTTGATAAACTTTTGTATGAGCCCGCAGTTGGGCCCTCAGTTACTGGACTAGTATGGAAAGAGACAGGGTGGACTGAACAGGACAAGGACTAGGGAGATTGACCACATCCTAGAATGGCCAACACTCTTTCCAGGCAGAGTGAGATGCCCAATTGCAGTGTCCACGGCACTAAGACGTTTTAGGCAAGTACTTAATTAAGTCAGATCCAGAAGGCAAAATATAGGAGAAAAATGTTCGGGTAGTTGTGAGTCAGAAAATATAATGAATAGCAACTTCATAGTTCCAACTATTCTTTTCAGCTTTTTTCAGAACCTTAGCCAATCTCTCAGAATTGAGGACTAGAGGGTCAGGGAAAAAATAATTGACAAGTGTTGGAGGTGTGATAGCATACAGTCAAGGGTTGTGGAATCCCAATCAGAGCTCTGAGCCCCAGTGGATACATGAAGGACTAATTAGCTAACTGGGGCAGAGGACTGAATGACTTTTTGAAAAATGATTGATGATATTATAGCAAGTAGATTTGAAGATGAAGAAGTGAAGGTAGGAAGATGAGATAAAGCTTGTTAAAATATGCAGGTAAGAATACCTGACTTGAAGAAGACAATGACAAAGGGCCCTGGGAGTACCCATTGCACAGGAAGACATTTCAGAGATGTAATTGGCAGGACTTGCTGCCACACTCTGTGAAGTGCGAAGGAAATAAAAAGCAAAAAATGGACCAGGTATCTGTAGACTGACTGACTAGAAACTGTTTCAGCATTAGTAAAGAGGAAGGATACAAGACAACAACAACAACAACAGAGTTGGGGATACATCTTAAAAATTTGGAAATTCTGTTGATATGTCTAGATGCTGTGTAAAGTGATTGTTTGGAAGCAGCAATCTGCAATCCAAGAAACAGAGAAGTCTAATTGAGTATAAAGAAATACAATGTGATCATTGCATATCCAGAAATTACATAATATTTTAAAGATATTTCAGAATATTCTGTAAGAGAACATTCTGAACATAAATATGCTGAAAGATTTACATTATAATATAATTTTAAAAGTTTTTAACACCCTCTGTCTTTTGAAATAATGTTTATATAAAATGTATTAAGAAACTGATTAAAATTTCATTGTTATATTTTGCAGTTTACAAAAACACGGATTGGGTAATCATTTGAGGAAGTTAGTTTCTTTGAATGAGTTCAAAATGTACTCACAGGGTTTTTGTAAATTATTCAAATAAGTGACATTGTTTTTAACATGATCAGTTCTTCTTTTTGAATAAAATCTGTAACTATAGATTAGTCTATCATACATTATAAGCAGTAGAGAGAAATGAGTTGCTCCAAATAATTGTAGTACATCATATTTTCCTTTTAAGTGAAAAAAGAATAGAAACACAATGCTTATATTTAGCTATGTTTGTAATAAGTCATGGCTATAAACTCATACATTGTATTTCTATTGTAATATAAAAATGCAAACATTCACATGGGTTTTTATGTACTATAGTTTTCAAGCTAGCATGAAAAATTGTGTTAATATTAGTTTAATTTTAATGAAGTAGAACAAAAGGTTGTAAAATATATCAAATACATTTTGGCTATTAATATCAAACAAAGCAAGTTCTATCTACTGAAAAACTGCCTAAATTTAACATTATTCTTAAAGTGTATGTGAATATGTACAAAGTATTCATTTTATTTATACAAAATTCAGAACTTTTTTCAAATAAATCTGCAACAATGAACATGAAAAATGGAATATTTTCAAGATTAAATTAAATAGATATATTTCTGCAAATATAAAGTGTAAAGTGCCTGGTACTGCTGAGTTAATTTTACTAGCTTACATTTCTCAAATGGCTGAAGTGTATCCAGAACAAACCTTTAAAGAAGAAAATGGAAAGAACTTCTCCAATTGTAGTGAGTTGTCAAGGTTTACAGAGAGTAAAAGATGAGAAAAAGATAATGAAGTATATGTTCTGTAACACGAATATATATTTAGAAACCTGAAATCAATGGTAAAAAGTGCAAAACTGGAAAATTTGGCATAGAGATTAATTTCGCTTTAAATTTTTTATGTTTTAACTTTAATTTTTGATGGGTAATTTTTTTTATGTTTCAGTGGAAATTTGTATTCAATCTCATGAACATCATCTTCTTACTGCTGTTGCATTTACTGGCATTCCTCAATGCTCTTAATACCCATGGGTATGTGTTTGGCAGTTGTGTCATGTAACTCTTGTTGCCTGGGGATTGCTTGTATCTTCTTGAAACCTATTTAACGAAACTATTACCAAAATCTCATAGCTACACAAAAGATGACTAGGAAAGTTGTTATGTAACGAGAAAGCCATTTGACATAAAGATTTGAAGCATTCCATATTTGGGACATGTTTTTATCAGGCTTTGGGGCGGGATGACAGTAGCAAGAAACAGAAGGTTTTTGTTTACAACACAGTGTCATTCTCTTCCTTCCCTTGCCCATGACTTGGAGAAGGGAAGAAGAAAGGAAACAGAAAAAGAGAGCAAAGGAAAGGGAGGCAGAACAGGCTCAATCGTGGAAGGGTGTCCAAGGAAAAATGGGTTAAGAGGGGCAGAGAAACGCAGTGTAACTCAACAGGGTCTTTGGAGCCAGCCTGGCCTGGTTCCATCACACATCCTTGCCTTATTGTCTGCAGGTAGTTAACTTCTCTGTTCTCACTTTTCTCCTTTGTAAAAGAAGCCTCTAAAAGGACCTTACTTTATGAGGATTAATTGAGTTAGTACTTGTAAAACATTTAGAAAAGCACCTGGCATATTTTAAGTCCTCGGTAAGTATTTATTAAGTACAAAAGATATGGAAACTCAAAAGAGAATCTGTATTGAAGAGATTTTAGAATTTAGGAAAAAAATGTTAAAAAATAAAGAGCATTAACAAATAATACCTCAAAAGTAGAAGCTGAAACAGTTGACCTTCATATATTTGGCATATCCTATGACCTGAAATTTCATCCATGTGTGGGTACTTATGCCAAGGACACCTTTAGTTTCTTTTTTTTTTTTTTTTTTTTGAGTTGGAGTCTCACTCTGTCGCCCAGACTGGAGTGCAGTGGCCGCTCCCGGCCACCGCAGCCTCGACCTGCTGGGCTCCGGCGATCCTTCCGCCTC